>JAADYK010000252.1:0-27218 GCA_023338225.1 Halophytophthora batemanensis
CGGTCGACGCACACGAAGCTGCATCCACCAAGCCAGACAGACGTGTGTTGCACTTACAGTCATTGCACCCGTGGCCGATGTGTCTAGCTCTGCTTGGAGCTGTACTGCTGCTTGAGCCCCTCGTAGTGCGCCAACTCGGCGGGAGAAACGGACGGTACGACCTGCTCCAGCGCCGAGAGGAAGTGCTCCTGACTCACAGGCACACGCAGCTCCTCTGGCGGCAGACGGTTGAGCAGCAGTCGCACTGTCATAGGGCTGGACGAGTAGCAGTCTTCCGCGTTGATCTCCTCTGTGCGGCATGTCACAAGCAAGAGCACAAGTCAGTCCCCAACCAGCTTCCGATCCTCCGTAATCTCGTTCAATACACCCCACAACGTACCAATCTGTCGATCAAGCGCCTCCACGCGGTCCTTGAGCGCGGCGGCCAGCGCCCCGGAGCTGAGCGCGTAGAAGTCGGCGCCTGTAAAGTTGGTCGGACAGCGCTCCACTACAGCCTCCAGATCCGCCCCCGGAGCTAGCGTGAACTTGCGCGTTTGGGCACGAAGCACCTTAAGCTGCGCAGCCTTTTCACTGCAGATGCCGAGGTAGAGCAGTCGGTCGAAGCGTCCGGGTCGCAGCAGTCCAGACTCCAGCAGATCCGGCCGGTTTGTGGCACCAATAACGAAGACCTGGTCGTTGCCACCGCCGCTCAGGCCGTCGATCTCCGTGAGCAATTGCGACACGACACGGTCCATGACACCACCCGAGTCGGAGCCACGGCCGCGCATAGGAGCCAGGGAGTCCAACTCGTCAAAGAAGAGGATGCATGGCCGGCAGCTACGCGCCTTGGCAAACACCTGTCGAACGTTCTTCTCGCTCTCGCCAATGTACATGTTGAGCAGTTCCGGACCCTTGACACTCAGGAAGTTGAGGTTGCACTCCGTAGCGATGGCCTTAGCCAGCAGTGTCTTACCTGTGCCTGGCGGACCGTAGAGTAGGATGCCAGAGCGCTGTCGCACGCCGCTCGCAAACAGTTCCGGGTGTTTGATAGGCAGCTGCACCACGTCCAGGATCTCGTCCTTGACGTCTTCTAGTCCGCCCACGTCTGTCCACTTGACGTTCGGGATGCTGGCACTGCCCACATTGGCCGAAGATGCCAATGCCTGCTGTCTCTGCGCCGCCTCTGTTAGATCCTCCGCCATCACAGAGCAACAGGTCGCGAGTTCCCCCGAGTCGGCGAACACCAGCTCTTCCAACTCGTCGCCATCCTCGTCTTCAGGACGAGTCTCGTCCATCAAAATACGCTCCACCGCCAGAGCGCCAGCGTCCGCCAGCAGCGACGACAGTTCTCCGTACGTCCGACCAGCAGTGAGTTGTGCGACGTCTGCCAAGTCCACGTCCGAATGCAGTCGCGTGGCGGTCGATGCATGACGCAGGAACTGAAGTCGCTGTGACTGGTCAGGTGCTTCCAACTCCAGCTCGTAGAGGAAGCACTGGCGGATGAACTTAGGCACCTCACTCACGTCCTCCACACACGCAATGAGCGGCACGTTGTGGCGGTGCTGACTCAGCGAGCGGATGCACTCGGCCAGCACGGCGCCGATCCGCAGCTCCGCTTCCTCGTTGTCTTTCTCCACGGGGAAGAAGCGACGGATGTAGAGCAGACACGGAGACAGAGCCTGTGCCTTGGCTACCTGCTCGCGCACGTTCTCCAGTAGATGCAGCTCCGACTGGCCTGTGAGGTCTGTGAAGGCCACTTCCACCACCAAAACGCCCAGTAGTCGAGCCACTTGCTGTACCAGCGTGCTTTTGCCCACACCACGAGCGCCATGAAGCAGTACGGAGATCGGGATCTCACACAGTTGCGACGGATACAGCACCTCGTAGAGCTTGCGGAGCGCCGAAGACGGCAGATCCGTCGCTGCAGTGGTAGCGGTGGACGTACCGGCGATCTGCAGGCGACAGTGCGCGAGGAAGCGCTTGATGGTCGCCTCGTCGGGTGACGGCGCCGACGTGGATGCACCCTGCATGAGCTCCGTAGCGTCCGAAACGCTAAGGGCGAGCGCACCTGGACTGTCGCCATCCAGCTTCTCCACGCGAAAGAAGACCAGCGACGTGTCCAGCTCCAGCGTCGGTGGCATGAGTACAGTGGTGCCAGTAGGACACGGCTCCATTTGCGTGTTCCGTGAGCTCCGGATGGGCAGCAAACAAGCAGCAGGCACCTCCACAGACTTGTACGGCGCGTAGGCGGCTCGAGAGCGCTCGTTATCTGCCGGCACCTGCGACTGTGTGGTCTCACGTAGCGCCACGGCGAATACATCTCCGGTCTGCAATACCTTGGGTGAGGCAAAGAAGGCGCGAATGGCATCCAACAGGCCGTTGCGCTGCTGCATGAGTGCGTGCTGTCGGCACGAAAGGCTGGAGACCAGCAGCGGAGAGATGCGCGCGTACGAGGCGGGTGCTGGCTGCTCCTGGTGCTTCCGTCGGAAGGAAGAAGAAGGTGACGTCGGTCGCACAGACAGTCCTAGCTCCTGTGAGGAAATGGCGGAGATCTGCAGCTGGATATCCCCACACATGGCAGTAAACGTGTTTGTTAGCAGGTCGGGTATGCCCACGCATGACGGAATACAGACGCGCTGCTGACCCAGATAAACGTACCGATACCACGACGTGACTGGCCGTGACGGCGTGCAGCGGGATGCCGAGGTTGAAGGCCAGCAGCGGCGAAAGTGTCACGTCGCCAATGGACTCCTGGCCTTCCTCCGTGTCTTCGTCGTCCGTCTGGCCGCACACGTCCGTGCCGGGCATCAGCACTAGGCGGCCAATGTGGCTGCGATCGCGGAAGAGCAGGCGCACGTAGGAGCCGTTGACAACGCGCAGACGCCGCAGCACCTCCATGTCTGCCGTGGCCACCAGCGTCAGCGCGTCGTCGGCGCCGAGAGCAGAAGAACCCGTCGAGGCTGCTGCATTCGCGTCTGCAGCCTCAGGCTTGCTGGCCGCGCCCCACACGTGTGCGCGCACCGTCCGCGCGCCGCCCGACCTGCGAGTATCCTCGTGCTGCGCTTCCTCCGCGCCGGGGCCCGCGCCGGCGCCTGCGTCGCGAGCGAAGGACGAGACCCACATGCTGCTGGAGCTCCGTGTCCCCAGGTGCTCAAGCGCTCACTGCGCGGACGACAATGCGGCTGAGCTTACGTTGACTAGGAGGACGCAACATCAAGTTGGATGTCGCGCGACGGTGACGCGAAGGTAACGGGTGGGTTGGATCTTGTCTTGCGGGGTTTGGGCGGGGGGAAGGAAGGAATAGAGGCGAAAAGGCAAAGGAGTCGAGCAGGAACGCAGGCCGAGGCAAGACGATGAGCAAGCCGGCGGCGGAGAAGAAGGCGGCGGCCAAGGCGGCGGAGAAGACGCCGACGCTGGTGGTGGTGACGGAGGAGGACGACGAGTTCGAGGAGTTCGAGGACGCCAACTGGACCGGCCAGGCCGAGGAGAAGGACGCGCACATCAAGCAGCAGTGGCAGGACGACTGGGACGTGGATGAGGCCGACGACGAGTTCTGCAACCAGCTGCGCAAGGAGCTGCAGAAGACCAAGTAGAGCGGCGACGGGGGCCTGTCAGGCGTCGCCTCTCTCTCTCTCGTTCGCGCTAAGGCTGCAATACACGGTGGCGCGTCGCGTCGCGTCGCGGCAACGGCGGCGGAAGGCACCGCACCGCAGGCGGCCCGCCTGGAGGTTGCGAGACGCGCCAGTCACGTCACAGCCATCTCGTTATTTGCACATTGGCGGTCTTAGAGCTTTCGTGTTCTCGTCCGCGTGGCCGTTAGTGGCGCGCGGTCTCTTTGCCTCTATTACTACTCACACCCACTGTTCCTGCAGCGCCGCCGCCGCTGCTGCTGCTGTCGATCTGGTCTGTGCGTGGAGAGCCAATTAGTCCTTGAGGTGCTCAGGCGGCTCGGGCTCGAACAGAGCGTCGCGCTTCCACTCGGGCTCGTACTGGCGGAACTGCGCCTCCTCCTCTTCGTCCTCCATGTCAAACCAGTCCTCGGGCTTGGTGAACTCGGCGTGCGGACGACGCGCCAGCTTGGCGGCCTCCTCCTCCTCCTTGGCCTTGGCAGCGGCCTGCGGGTTGAGCATGAGCTTGACCTGCTCCAGCGACTGGCGCGTGTTCATGAGCTTGTCCACGGGGTCGCGGATCTTGAAGGTCTGGAAGCGGATGATCGGGAACGAGTTCTTGAGCTTGGCCTCCACCTCCTTCAGCACGGCGGGCGACGTGTTAAACTGCTGCACCACCAGCTTACCCTCATAGTGGCGCTGCAGTTCGCCCCACCGGCGGTCCTCGATGCCGTAGCCCAGACGCTTCTCGCCGCGGTTCTCCGTGGCGCGGATCACGCCGCCGCTGCCCGTGATGAGCTGCGCGCAGTCCTGGAACACGCGCGCCACGTCCTTAGGCGGCGACTTGAGGTTGGTCAGCAGCACCTGCTTGTACAGCGGCATGGCTTCTGGGTGCGGAGTGCTGGGGGCGGGCGCTCAGGCACACGCACGCACGCAGAGGCAGAGGAAGGGACCGGAGCTGCGAGCGCCGAGTCTGCTGGAGCGTTCCAGGCGTGCTTGTCTTCTGGTGAGGGGCTGGCAAGGCGGGCCGGCGCCACTGATTAGTTACGACCAATGGCATGGCGGCATTCCAGTCGAAGGGCTGCGATTGGTGGTTATTGACGCCCTCTCCGCCTCGACACATGCCGAGCGCTTTCTTGCTCATGCGCATTGCGCAATGGGCAAGCGCGGAGTAGGCGGTGGAGCGTCGTCAGGCTGCAGTGCGAGCACGAGAAGGCCTTCTCGCCGGTGATGGCTGCTGCGCTTGGGTCTCCCGCAGCGCGAGGACGTCTTCGCGGCGTAGAGCGATGTCTCCCCTGCGCGCTGGCCGAGCGACCGCTCCCGCCACACCGGTCGGTCTCTCGTCGAGAGGAGAACGTGGGAAATGAACGAGGGGGTATGTGCCATGTGCTCTGCAGTAGACGAGGAGAGTGGAGTGTGAGGCAGGAACACAAAGAGGGAGTCGTTGGAAGAGGAAGGTTGCCGCGTCGCCTGGCGCTTGCGAGAGATGCAGTAGGTAGCTGCTAGGAATAGCGCGAGGGCCGGGAGGACGTGGCTGCGATCGTCCACGTCCGTTGCTCTGCCCATGCCGCAATGGTCATGGCTTCTTACGCGTCACGAGCATAGCTGATAGACTAGATGCCAGGCAAGTGGTGACGTCTCGTGGGGATTCGGCGGTAGACTGGTAACCGCCCAGCGGTTGAGGCTGCGTGGCAGCTGTGCGGAGACGCTGGCAGGTTGCGTCTTTGCGCGGGCATGCACGTCCCAAGGCCCTGCGAGCAGCAGCACAATAGCAGCGCCGTGCTTTCTTGGCGGTGGTAGGCGTTCATGAGCTTCCTGGAGCGGCAGGGGGCCGGGCGGCGGCGTATCACGCACATGACCAACGACGAGTGGCGGGCGGCGCTGCAGCAGCAGGTCCTGGAGAAGCAGCAGCGCCAGGTAGCGCAGCAGCCACACAGCCACAGCAACGGCGGCACTGACGACGACATGTGCGCTCAGCAGCAGCAGTCAGAGACTGTGAGCGCCGACGCAATGACCTCCAGGACGGACACAGCGGCGGGACTCCCGCGCATGGGTCGACGCGGCGTCCAACAGTTGTCGAGGGAGCAGTGGCGCGAGGCGCTGGAGCAGCAGATCCGGGAGAAGCACCAGAGCA
Source organism: Halophytophthora batemanensis (assembly GCA_023338225.1). Lineage (NCBI taxonomy): Eukaryota > Oomycota > Peronosporomycetes > Peronosporales > Peronosporaceae > Halophytophthora > Halophytophthora batemanensis. The sequence continues at coordinate 5,722 of JAADYK010000252.1, forward strand.
AGCAGCAGGATGCAATCGCAGAGCATCCGTCGAGACGGTCACGTAGTGCGCCGCAACAGGCGGACAACGAGCACCAGACAGGGTCTTCTCCGGAGCAACAGCGAGCGGCGACAACGTCAGCTGGCTCCGGAGATCTTGCACTTGCTGGCGGCAGGAATCGATGTCGGCGTCCAGCGCCATTGTCACACGAGGAGTATCTCCAGGGTCTACAGCAGCAGATCCAGGAGAAGAAGGTGCGCTAGAGTCGATGAGAGAAGCAATAGTGACAACGATGCACTGCTGGTGGGTGCTGACGCTTTCTTGTTCTCTCTGGTGCGTTCATATTGCGCCAGCGTCTGGAACAAGCCACGGACGACAAGAAGCAGACGTGTCGTAGTCGTCCATGCACGCCGGAGGACTGTGGTGCTCGAAATGATGACGAGCACCGCCAGGAGGACCAGAACCACGCCGAAGAGGAGTCGCTGCTTGATGCGAGCAGACTGGAGAGCGAGGAGCAGGCCCAAACACTGCTCGCAGTGAACAGCTCGTCGCCCAACCAGCAGGAGAGCGACTCTGCGCATGTGACGCCAGTGCAGCTACCCACGGACCCCACAGCGATCTCCAAGATCGTAGACTTCTGCGAAGAGCTCAAGCGACAGAATGAGGACGTGAAGCAGCAGCTTCAACAGCAGCACTCGGTGTTGGCGCGCTTGGCTGCAGACGTCCAAGGCACTGTGACGGCGGACACTGGGAAGAAGAAGGACGGGAGGAATAGGAGTGCTCTCAAGCAGCAAACAGCACCGGGGAAGCCATCGCAGCGCGATGCGTCTGTTGCAGGTCCCAGGCCGCGGCCGTCTCGAGGAGCGAGTAAGATCCCTCTTCCCCGCACATCGTCCTCTTTGCTGCGTGCAGCTGGTGCTCAGATTGTCCGTCTTGTTAGCGTTGAGGAGACCCAGAGCGCTGGGCGTCCTGAGCCAGAAGACGTCGCTGTCTTGAGGTCGACGAGTAAATCGAAAGCGCCAGTAGACGTCTCCAGGACCAGCTCACAAGCCAAAAAGCAGATGCAGCTAGATGACGATCGAGCCGCTGGCCCAGCACAAGTCCATACGAAAGCACTGGATGAACGGCCACTGGCCGGAGACAGCGAGTTTGTGCGCCACTGGACTGCAGAGACGGAGCTGGAGCTGCCCAACTGCACGTCAGACGCCATGCTGAGCGGTCCGAGTGCGCTCGTACCTCTAGAGCGGTCATTCACGGCCGTTTTCCAGTAGTAACAGTCGATTCTGCGCTCTTTCGTCGTCGTTAGAAGCCGGTGGGCAGCGAAATCGCAGTCTTGGTGATGGTTCCACAGGCTTTTGTTATGGTTTCCAAGCGTGGACTCACAGATGCGATAAGGTAGTCGCTCTACCTGCGATGCCTGCGTGACCGATTCTCTGGACTGAAGCTAGCGATAGGAGAACCGCTCCTTCCGTGTTGTCGACGTCTGGAAGCGCGTTGCCCCTGATTGCTACTGCAGCTCCTGCTTGTACGGCGATGCGAGTGTCTGCTTCGAGACACCGAAGCTGATCGGGACCGCGACCTCGTCTGGGATCTGTGGCCTTTTCTTGATCTCGATCTCGATCTCGATCTTGTCCTGGACCTAGAGCTCTTTCTCAATCTCGATCGGGATCTTGTCCGCGATCTAGAGTGCGCTCTGCGCCTTGTTTCGTGGCGTGCGCTGGAGCGCCGGCTGTCTCGATCTCTGGTTCTCCTCTCGCTTCTGCTTCTGCTTCTCGCTACGGCGCCTCTATGTGTGTACTCAGGCCTGTCTAGCGAGCGCTGGTATCGGCGTCGGTGTCGGGATGGACTGCGGCTCGAACTGTGACTTCTGTTCTTGCTCCTACGCGCAGAACGTGCTTCCTTGTCGCCAGGAGCACTGGCTGTCCCATGCTGCTCCACGCCGACTGGCACAGGTTTCTTGGCCTTCTCACCCGCCATTTGCACACGCACGGGCTTGCCTAGGATCTCCAACGTGGCATCGCGGCATCCTTCCACTGCGCGCTGCGCCGCCGCGGGACTGGCGAAGCGCACGAACGCAAAGCCTGGCGGCTACAACAGCCAGCAGAAGCGGACAGAAGGCAGTAGACAGCAGGCAAGAGACGCAGTGGTCAGCTTCTCGCGCACACGCCGGCGATCACTCTGGCTCGCAATCCGATCCGCCAGTCAGCACGACCGCGCGACCCCGGAGCCCGATCGGCCGTACCTTTCGCGCGATCCAGACGTTGTGGATGACGCCAAAGCGCGCGAACGCGGCCTGCAGATGCGTCTCCTTGGCCTTGGGCAGCAGGTTGCCCACATACACGCGGCAGGCCGCTTCCGCCGCCGCCACCTCCTCCAGCCCGGCCACCGCCATCTCGTTGGTCGTCTCCGAGACGTGCATGGCGGCTCAGCCAGCGGGTTAATTGGACGCGCACTGGGCTGTTGGCGGTCATTCTGCTCAGGTGAAAGGTCCGGAGATACAGGCAGCTAGATAGCTCAACTCAGGGGCAACAACTGGGGAGACGAACGGACACACCAGACCGACTCTCTAGCGCGGGGATCTGGGGTTGCGGCGACCAGTCGGGGCAATGGCGACTGCAAACCGCATACCTTGCATAATCTGATATGTCTTTCTGGCTCTCAAGCGCGGCCAGCGCACTGACACCTTTGGGATATAAACTTCCTGTGGAAATGCATGCCGCTGTGCTGCCCACACTTGGAGAGCCGCCTGTGCAATGTTAGCCATCCGGAGCAGCGACTGGCTCGCGCCAGCATATTGGTATGGCTTCTCTCGCCTGGAAGATGCGAGCGAGCATGGAGATGACGCCGACGCCGACGCCTGTTACTGCAGCCGTAGTAACAGACCAGGCTTTCCAGCATGTGGCTGCTTGCCTCGGCCAAGAGCAAGGGCCGCTCCCGTGGTGTGCCCCAGCCATTCTGCCTCTCGTGTGCGAGTGCGCAAGTGCCGAGGACTCCCGCCAAGTGGCTGGAGGACGCCACGCCAAAGCACGTAAAGCAGCACAGTTCCCCTGCTTCCGCGCGTCTAGTGATGACAGCGCCCGACGTCTCCGAGCAGCAGCAGAGAGGTATGTGGCCGTCTCGACGGGGGAGTATGCTCCTGCTGGTGCTGGCGCTGGCGCTGCGACCGCTGTGCTACGTCTTTTCGTGCGCAGAGCTGCTGCTTCTGGCTGCGCTGGTGTACGCCCACGACCGCTGGCAAGCCAGCACACAGCGACAAGAGCTGAAGGAAGACGACCACACGCGTCGCAGGGCAAGCACAGCTACGATGCCCTGGTGCGTGCCTGGAAAGTCTCTCGCCGTCATGTCCATCACAGCGAAAGACACGACAGCCACATCAAGCCACTCGCCCGCAGAAGAGCACGCGGAAGCGCACATCGGAACGGAACCAGCGGCGCCATCGGCAGCGCCGCCAGCAGTGGGACGCACCACCAGCCCAGCCAGCAAGGCGCTTGCAACGACGGAGAAGCGCATGCACTCGGGCGCAGACTCCACGGGCTCCGGCGCCACCGCTGCCTCCAATGCCTCCGATATGATAGCTAGAGGCTACGAAGACAACAACCAGAGCGACGACCCGACGCTGCTGCGACGCGGAGGCGGAGGCTCCTCGCTGCTCTTCTCGTCCAGCATCTGCATGTCTCGCGGCGCTGTCGAGTCGGCGCAGAACTTGGCCTTCTCCAGCGCCAGCGGAGAGCTGCAGCTACGCCGCGATACGCTGTACGTGTGCTTGCGCGACTGCTTTGCCGGGAGGTGCTGTGCGCTGTCGTGGTCTGGAACTAACGCCCGCCTGCGTGACTCTTACGCTCTGTTACCTCGCTCCAGCTTCCACGTGCTGCGCCACTGGAGTGACTGCTCGCTGCAGCTCTCGGTGCTCACGGGCCAGCTCCTGGTGCAGCGCAAGTCGAAGCCGGAGACCGACATCTTCCCGCTCGTGCTCTACACGGGCTCGAGCATCCACCGCAAGCGCGCCAACGTCTTCAAGGTGCGTGCGCGCGTTTGCCCCCTGGTCGTCTCCAGACTGTCACGCAGACTCACATGTCGTTGTCTGGCTCCTTCCACGCCGCTAGCTGGTGTTCTACGGCCACGAGCCGCTGCATTTCCGCACGACCGAGCCGCGCGACGCCGAGCTCTGGGTCAAGGCGCTCGAGTACGCCAAGGAGTCCACCTGGCACCTCTGGACCTGAGCGCAGACCACACACACACACGCACACACTCGTACTGCTAGCGCCCCGCGATGGCATGGGGCGCCTTCCCGTCTAAGTTATCTATCAGCTTGGCTGCTTGACTTCTGCATCTGCATCTGCCCCTGCATCTGCCTCTGCATTTGCCTCTGCATCTTGGTCTCGCCGCTTCACTTTGAAGTGTCGCTTTGCCATTGGGTCGGACTTTCCCCCTCAACTAGCAACTCGCGAACCGTAATATCTTGCAGACCGTATGTTGTGATTACGTATGTTCCCACTTGAGGGGCACGTCGAGGCGCTCGCTCCCTCACTCCGCCAACCCGCACTCCGCACTCCGCACTCCGCAATTCGCCAAGGAGAGGGAAGAGATGGCGGACGCGACGGCACTGCAGAAGGACGTGGAGGCGCTGGACCGCGTGCTCTTCCGCCTAGCCAGTGTGGATGATGAGCGTATGCTGGCCGTGCTGCAGGGACTGCTCCCGCAGCTGCTGCGACTCGTGCCGCGCTCGCTGGAGACGCCGCTGGCGCTTCAACTCAAGGACAAGGTGGGGCGGCGCATGACCCTGATGTGACCCACTCGAATCGGCCTCTAAAGATCGTTCTGCGGCTGTTTCTGGCCGTCCGCAGGTATTGCAAGTGGTGGCACACGTCAAGACGCGGCTATTGGCGCTCAGCCACCCGCAGTTGCCGCTGGTTGCGCTCTCGGAGCTCCTACAGACTCCAGGCCTCTCCGTCTTCTCGTACAACTTGGCCTTCCTCTTTATCGGTGCGTACAACTGCCTCTTGTCTTGCAACCGCCCTGCTATTAGCCCTGACAGTGTTCCTGTGCATGCGCACGATGTAGAAATCGGTTTTGACGCGGCATCATCAGAAGAAAAGGCCAGCGTACTGGCAGGGACTGCTCCATCATTGGCCGCACTCTCGTCCGGGCAGCAGGAGGCTTTCTTCCGTCTGCTACTGCGCGCTCTGCCTCTGAGCGCTGCCGCCGTCTTCCCACGCGCAGCGACAATAGGTGCACGTGCGTCGGAAGACACGGAGATAGCTCCAACCACTGCAACAAACGCTGCAACGTCCTCCCCAGGAGCTAGCATGGACGTTCTACTGGACTTTCTACTCGACGTGACGCTGTATGAGTCTCCAGCTTCTACTCAGACTGCAGCGTCCAGTGAGTCTACCGTCTACGGGCTCCTGGTGCCGCGAGTGGAGCGTCTACAACGCGTGAAACTCTCGGAACTGCCGCGTGGCGCGCTGTACGAGCGTCAACTGCAGACGTTGCAGTTCGCCAAGGAGTTGGAGGCGCCCAGCAGCCGTAAACTTCCGCTCTACCTGGCTGGCTGTGCTTCTTTCCACCACGCTATCAAGGCCTTCAGTGAGGAGCAGCTCTCACGTGTGCTCAAGTACGAGGAGACACAGTTGGAACAGGCGGATGACATACGTCGTGTTATGGCGCTGGTGTTGGGCAGCCAGGTGGCTCAAAGCGCTGGAGCGTTCACAGGCACTGATGCTCTGCTGTTGGGCAATCGCTCCCGTCTGGGCGATGCTAGCATCCTGCAGGCTCTAGCGCTCTTGGCAGCGTCCAAGACGGCGCCCAATGTACTACCGACCATGCTACAGTTGTTGTGCCAACTCCTGTTCGGCGCTGAGAGTTCCCGACCGCCCAATGTGGCCAACAGGATCAAGTTGGCTAGCATCCGACTGTGTCACTGGGTCTTCCTGCACTGTGAACTGACGTCACTGGACGGCCTACTGGGCCCTGTGCTCTTCCCGACGCTATTGCGACTGCTGATGAACCCACAGATGGAGAACGAAGCCTCCAGCGCCGAGTTTGTGCGGGAATTCCGTCAGGGCGTGTACGAATCGCTAGCAGCACTGGCGACGCGCTCCCCAGCGCTCGTGGTGGCATCTGAGCAGGCCTTTCAGGTATTATTGGTGCGCTGCCTGGCGGAGGAAGGCCATCGTACAGGCGCTGGGGCCAACGCACTCAAGGCCTTCACAGCCTTCGCTCAAGCCTACGGGAAGGCAGCGGCGGCTGAAGTGCGTGGCAAGGTGCGTGACGAGATCATTGCACTGCTTAACGGTTCAAAGCTCTTTGACGCGAGCCAGAACTATAAGCGGGTGCGTGCAGCTGTCGCTGTCTGGTGTGCTGCGCTTCTGGCGCCCCCAGATGCGAGTTTGAAGACGCAGAAGCAGCAGCAGAGCGACAGTGATAGTGATATTGCGATGCGCTTTGCACTGCTGCGACTCGGAACAGACCCGGACGAGGAGACTCGGCGACTGGCGAGCAAGGCGCTGTTCGCAGAGCCGTTGCCGTCTATGCGTGCGCTGGCCAGTAGCCTACAAGCGACGTACACGCAGAAGGACCTCAAGAAGAGCATGAGGGATGTGGGGGCGGCGGAGAGCTGCCTGCAGTTCTGTTTGAGAATCATGGAGGCGGCCCGGGAGCGTGGCGATCAGGAGAAAGGCAATGAGCGCAGTCAAGTGCTAGAGTACGTTGTACAAACATTTCTAGGCCCACAGGAGCCGCAAGACAGCGGATCGGAGGCCACGGCGGCCACCACAGCAGTGTACGAGACAGCAGCGACGGTGCTGGTGCAAATGGGCAGCTTTGACGCGGAGAACGTGGGTCGAGTGCTAGCTGCTCACGTGAAAGAACTGCTGGGTGTGGCGTCTGTAAGTCAGGAGCGGTCATTCTTACTGCACGTGTCGACCATCGTGGTGTGTGCGTGCCGAGTAGAAGCCTTGTCCACGTCGCAGATCGTCTCGGAGCTCGTCCAGAGCGCTGCAGGCGTCCTGGGAGACATGCGCGCGTCCATGAAGGAGTTCTGCGGCTCACTCTATGTATTGGGCAGCGCGCTGGGTTTCCTGGGTAGTGAGGGGTGCGTCCAAAATCTCAGTGAAGAGCAGACGCAGCAGCTCTTATCGTGTTTCCAGAAGATGGTGGAGTTGCTCACCAGCAGAGTGAAGGAAGGCTCGCACTTTGCTGGGTATCCGAGAAGCGAAGAGGCTCAGAGGGCTCAAGTGGCGCTCCTACGAAGCGCTATGGACAGTGTTGGACTGGCCGGGCCGTTGATGAGCTTCATGCAAGATGCTGCTACTGGCGCGGAGTGGAATCGACTGAAAGCAGCATCTGTTACAGAGCTGAAGCGTGTGGTGGAGTGGAAATTGGCATCCGTCGCGTCCGATGACCAGTTGAGCCCCAAGTTGATGGCACTGAAGCGGATCGCTATCGAGAATCTCGGCCGCGCCACTTCTGGACTACCTGGAACTTCAAACGCTGACGGTCTTGGTCTATCTGCCGACGTGTCCAGCAGTCTGGAGAGGGCGCTGGACGCAGTATTGGAGCTCTCAGGAGAACCCGACGCCGAGTTGCAGTTCGTGGTGGGAGAAGCGCTTGTGGCGCTTGGTACTCATGCTGCAAAGGAGACATTCGAGACCGACCGATCCAGCAAATTCGCGTCCTTCAGCGAAAACCGCGCGTCTGCCATCTTTGAACGTGTGCTGGCTGACTTTGCCGGCTCTCGTCAGCCCAAAGTGCGTCGTAACGCCACTATCTGGTTGTTATGTGTTTGTGCAGCTGGTCTGTCGATGTCGGAGGATTCTGCAGCCAAATGGGGAGCGTCCTCGTCGTGGAAGAGCGTGCTGGTGTCTCCCGCGTACTCGCAGCTGGTGCTGAAAACGCACGAGTTCTTCGTGACGATGCTCAACGACCCGAACGACGTCCCAAAGGAGAGTGCTGTGAAGGGTTTGGCCTACTTGCGTCTGCGTGCGCCCACGGAGGAAATGGGCGTCCAGTTTAGCGACAGTTTGTTCCGTCGTCTGCGCTGTTTCCGGGCGTTCGCACCTTCTGCTGACGCTGCTAGCGCTGATGACGACGACATTAGTCCTCCTGCCAACAGTAGAGCGAATGAAGATGCAACACCCGGCTCACGCAATGCAGACTCGTCCGGTTCGTCCGGTTCGTCAGCTTCAGCATCAGCGCCGACGGTGGAAAACGCCGCGTACCGTGAAGTGAGCAATGTGGCGGCGGACGTAGGCGACCCAGAGCTCATGTACGCGCTGCTATATCTAAGCACAGCCGACCCAATCTGGGACTCATTTGTCTCGGTGTCCACGGTGACTGGGATGCAAGCACCGACCTTCTCCTTCGTGGCGGTAGACAAGCGCTTCCGAGCCTCCATCATTGCCAAGGCTGGCAGTCAGTGGATGTCGGAGGAATACACACACAAGAGCAAGCTGGTGCCGTGGCTCTTCCTGCTCAAATTCCACTCCAACTCCAAGGTTTCCGCCATCATGGGCAATTTGTGGGAGTTCGCCAAGGGCAGCACGGTGCTGGCGGGCTCTGCCCAGGCGGAGAAGACGCTATTGCGTCAGAACTGGGCGCTGCTTTTCCAGTTTGCACTCACAAGGCTTGAGAACGCTCGCAATTTCAAGTATCGCGAGGCGGCGTGCCTGGCACTCATGGACCTGCTGAACGGTGCGGAGGCGGATGATGTGCGAGAGGACTTCCAGAGACTCTGGAAAACGGCATCGCGGGCTGTGGACGACGTGATGGAGGCCGTGGCGCTCACGGGTGTGAAGCTCTATCGCTATCTGGGGGAGCTGAGTCTGCGTGTGGCTGCGAGTGACCCCACGTGTCGCTCTCAACTGCTGGAGTTCCTAACTGTGGACGGGATCGTGAACAAGAACAAAATCTGTCAGGCGCTGAGTATCGATGTGCTGCTGCGACTCGTGAAAGCGCTCAAGGCTGAAGACATGCGGGATCGACTGGCGCCGCTGTTACTCAAGCTGCTGGAGTACTTGTCGTCCATGGAGATGCCGGAGCTGCAGTACGCACAGTTCCACGTGGAGAAGAAGGACCAGCTGGAGCGTCTGCGCGTGTCCATCAGTCAATCAGGGCCTGTGGGTCAACTGCTGGAACTCGCGACCACGAGACTGAAGGAGCTCGCGGGATCCGAGAGCTGCGTGGCGATCGTTTCGGAGCTCACACGGGGTGTAGCCAATCTGCTCAAGTTTGGTGTGGGGCTCAACACACGAGTGGGGACGGCCAACTTTGTGGTGACGCTGGCGGGAGAGCTGCCCTACGAGCTGCGCAAGTGCAACGGCGCTGAACTGCTACTACGCCGTGTGTTCATTCCGTACGTTGGCGGCAAGACTGCGGCGGAGAACGATCAATACGGTGACGAAGAGAGTCGCTACGGCGGTGTGAGCAGCACTGAGGCTACTACAGAAGACGCTGACATGGCTGTATCTACCACGGGGCTGAAGGACGGACTGGTGATTCAGGGCTATTGCCGTGCTGCTGCGTACCTCTGTCCTCTGGTGGAAGCGCCCACCGTAAAGGAGTACGTACGTGCAGGCATCTTTGCCTTCAACACCTCCAGTTCGATGTCTGCCGAGAGTTCCAGCGCGTCGTCTCCTCTAAGCAGCACTGAGACGCTGGAGGACGAACCCATGAATGGTAGTGAACGTCCCACGCGTGCGGTGCCAGTGTACACGAGTCGCTTCTTGCTGATCAGCGCGCTGGCGACTCGAGAGCTGGTGAAACGTGTACCTCCCATTGCTGACGCCGGCTCTGTCGTGGCCGATGATCGCCGCAATGTCTGGTACTGCACACATGTGTTTCCTGCCGCGTTCGTGGGCCAATTCGCGGCCGCCCAGACGCTCAAAAGCGCATGGACAGCTGTGCTGGACGAGCTGCCGCCCTCGGTGCTCTACGCTGAGAAGTCTCTGGATGCGGCGCTGCAGGCCGTGGCGCTGTTGCTGGTTCACCCAGCGTGGGATACGCGTCGCCAGGCCGCACGAGCCTTACAAGCCGTATTTGCCAGCAGTACGTACCGCTCTCGACTGTCGCCGATGCAGGTGACACGTATCTGGGACGAACTGCTGGCTGCGGTGCCCGGCAGACTGTGGAAGGGCAAAGGCGTGATCCTAGAGGCGCTTGTGGCGCTGGCGGCGGTCAAGGCGGAGAGTGAGAAGAGTGGGGACTGGACGGTTCAACTGTCGACGCTGCTGGCAGACGAGTGTGCGCGAGCATGGAAGAACCAGGACTTGGGGTATCTGGAAAGCGCTGTGACGAGTCTAGGCAAACTCTCAGCGTTGCTGTCGGCCGAGCAGACCGAGCTGCGGATGACCAACATCCGCGCACTGCGTTGTGCGTTTGACGAGTGGCTAGCTGGCAACGTGGCGGAGGTGGCCACGGCCTCCAGTTGCAGCCCCAATGAGAAGCCACCGCTGCCACCGCTGCTCATCAAATGTGTGTTGGAGGCGCTGGCGCTCATGTGGCCGACCACAGCAGCCACAGATACGAAGATCCAGGTCGACTGCTGTGAGCTGGCGGCGGAAACCATGCTGTGGCTATGCGCGGGTGTGGCGACGCCGCATCTGGGCGTCTGGAGCGTGCGCAAGGCGGCCTTCCAGACGCTGGAGGCTGTGGTCGGTCGAGCACCCGTGGCAGCTTTATCGGGACGCCATGCAGCGGTGCTGGAGCGAGTGCTGGAGCGCTGCTGTGACCAGTATGGTGTGGGTGACAGCAAGTACCGCATGGTGCGTGTGGCGGCGGCGGGGGCGCTCGTAGCTCTCATGGCAAGAGCAAAAGACGACACTGATGTGGCGTTGCGGCTCGTGGTGCAGCGTGAGAGGCTCTCGGCGGCGGCGCAAACACTGCAGGCCAGTGAAGAGCCGGCAGAGCAGCAGGCCGCCTTCAGCATCATGACCAACATGGTCCAGCTCCAGTAGTCAGTCGACCATGGGAGAAGGGGGAGTTTGCAGATACGCGCAAGGATATAGGACGTCTTGAGGTGGTTCAGTGAGCAAATGTAAGAAGGGCGTAGCAGAACAAGTTGAGCTGAGTTCCGAGACCACTTTATCTGACTGTTCGGCTGTTACCGATTCACCACTGGGTTCCCACGAGATGCCATCACTCCCCTCGTTCATTTCCCACGTTCTCCTCTAGGCGGGAGATCGACCGGTGTGGTGAGAAAGGTTGGTCGACTGGCGCACAAGGGAGACATGGATCCTGGCTGTTCAAGACCACGAGTCCTGCGCTCGCTCTAGCCAGGTCAAGGACAAGTCGTGGTTCCAGCGTGAAGAGCACTACACGATGAAGACACCCTCGTGCTGCGGGAGAACCTGCCACAGCGCCACCAGCGAGGTCTTTTCGTGCTCGCACTGCAACCTGACGCCCCACTACGACGTGAACGTCGCGCGCAGTATCTGCCTGAAGAACGAACACCTGCTCACTCGGACTCCTGGAGTGCGGGTGCCCGGAGATGCTTACTCCGCGGTCGTTGGTTACACGTGAGCTTGCTCACGTTTTTGTCTCGAGCGCTCCTGGGGAAACAGCGTGTGAACGCTGTGCAGTTAATGTAGGGTTCATTGCTGTACAGACTGCTCTCTCGCACGTCGCGCGCAGAGCTGAAGCGCTTCTCGAAGCACATGAACAGCAGAAACGCCATCATGACCTCGCCGTCTGAGCAGAACCTCCGGCAGACCTTGCATAGGTTGGTGTCGGCCGCAGTGTCCCCACCTTGCCGGCAAAGTGGTGCCCAAGCGGGTACAAGAAAACGGGTCTTGTCGCTGGGCTTGAGCCAGTCCGTGCTAACCAAGCGGATCCCGAGCACCCCTAGCTTCTTGCAGATGGCGTCTGCGTCGTGCTGCAGTTTGTGAGACTTGCGTGCGCAAGTGCTCCGCGTGGTGCGGTGCACCGAAGGGCTTGTTGACGCGCTGGATTTCAGTGGTGCGCCATCGGCTGGTTGCAAGCTGCAGCACACCTGGTCTCACGTGTAGAAATATTCACAAGGCGCTAGCCACTAGGCGCCAACGGAGGTCCAAGAGGGATTCGAGCACGCAGCATCATCGGCACGGGCCAGGGCCGAGGTGCCAACAGGCTCGGCGCACCACCTCACGATGGCTGGGTAGCGTGAGCGACTCCAGTGCTTTCTACTGGCGGTGCAAATCGCGCGCCAGCTGAAGTGGCGAGGCTCCTTGGAGTCGCAGCAGATGCCCTGACGACGAGGCTTGGGCCAGTAGCAAGCAACGGGCGACAGAGAAGGGTGGCTGAGGCCCCAGGAAAGCGCACGCCGCCTTTCGGGGCAGATGTCCCTGCGCTCGAGCCTCGAGGTGCCGACGCAGACACTGGATTTCCGCCCCGTGAGAGGAAGGGGGGGAGCAGTAACTTGGCTCCGATGTCGGAGCGTGAACTGGGTTGGCGTCGCCGTGTCGAGCGTGTCGAGCGTGTCGAGCGTGTCGAGAGTCCTGCGTCAATTCGGGGCGGATGACGCTGCTGGGCGAGCTGCCAGTTGACCACTCACGATGGGCTGATATCCAGGCGCGAATTCTATTTCGCGCGCGACCTTGGCTCAAGTGTCGGGCTCCGCTTTGGCGCGGGAGCTCGCGCGTGCACGACGAGCTGCTGCGCGTACCTACCGCTCGCGGGACACCGCGCACAGCTTCCTCGTGCAGGCAGCAGAGTCCGTGGGCCACGCACAGAGGACGCCGCTCCACGCACAGAGGGTGGCGCGTCCGGGTTGCTCTGGCTGCGGCGGTGCGGCTGCGGGTGCGGCTGTGCGTAATCTCCATTTCGCAGCGAATGTTTACGGCCCTGAGATCCCACTTTCGGTGCAACGGGCGCAACTGCGTCTTTCTCGTGGCGAGGCAACAGCACACGCATCAAGCGCCCGGGGACTTTGGCTTCACTCCAGCTCGCCCGCTCGCTCGCTTCCAGGAAAGAATCTGGGCACAGCGCGAGCACTACGAGGGCTTGCTTGCGTAAAGGCGACAAGCATTCCTGCCTGGCGATGAACACCCGCTCCTACCGCTCGCCCAAGCTCCTGCTTGCTTAGCATTTCTGCTGCTGGATCGTCCACGTGGTGGCGGTGTCCCAAAGCACGCCAGGCAGCGCCGCGCTCAGCTGGAGGGGCTGGATAGTTCGCCGTTCGCGGTTGCCGCATCGGTTGTCGGCGCCGCGAGCCCAGCGCCAGATGCTTACCAAACACGGAGATGCCCCGCGAGCCCCTGCTCAAAGCTAATGCTTGCACTTTGGTGACCAGCAGGCCATCAACTCCAGGCTGCTGCGTGTCTCTCACTCGATGGCGTTTCAGTAGTGGGCGACCATCCGTCGCCCCGGAACACGGCGCACTGCCGGCAGTCGCCGCCGCATGCCTGCAAGCTGCGCCACGTGCTCGCCACTAGCGAGACGAGGAGCCCGTCGACGCCCCTCGCCTTGCCTTGATATGCCGTCCAGACCACTGGATTGCTGGCCAGTGGCCTGGCCAGTGGCCTGGCTTGGCCTGGTCTAGCCGTGAGCGTGCACCAAGGCAGCAGACATCCAGCACCAGCAGCACCCGCGGACGAACAAGCGGAAGCGATACATGGGCATCCCGAAGGCGCGTGTACTGGTTGGCCGGGCGACACGCATCCTGGGCTTGCTCATCGCGCCAGATGGGTAGACCTCTCATCCTCCATGGTGACACATCCCGCAGGCCCTTTCCAGGCGGATCCCGGAACCAGGTCGCCGTTCAAGACCTGCGAAACCCGATGGTCCGCCTGTGCTGCGTTGGTCAACTTCGGAAGACGCAACTTGGTGAAATGGCGCAGAGACGGGGTGCGCCAGTCAACATGCTACAATACGCCTCCGCCGGGATTACGACCGACCGACACTCAAGGCGACGGGAGGGGCAGCCCAGAGCCACAAGCTCCCGAGCAGCTCCCAGTTCGCTCGCTCACTTACGAATCCGCGCGCTCTCCGTGAAGTGCGTCTGTCCTCTCTCCAGCCCCAAGCGACCGCGCCGCACGCAGAGATGGCGGCCAGTGCGAGGACGCCCAAGACAGAAGCCAAGCCTATAGCCAAGCCAGCCAACGGAGGCGTGCGCAAACTGCGCAAGGCGTGCTCGCTGCCCACGTGCTCTCAGCAAACTGGCACCTGCATGCACTGCACGTGCGACGGCCGCTGCGGCCGCCACGTCGCCGGTCGTTGCGGCGGGCGCCGCGAAGGTTCCGGGCGTGGCTGCAAGCGCGAAGGCTGCTCCCGAGACGACCGCTGCTTCCACAGCAACCGCGCGACGTGCTGCCACTGCCGCAACCTCGTGTCGTCCACGGGCCGCGCGGCCAAGCGTCCAAGAGTGGCCGCACCGCAAGCACAGATGCAGCCACAGATGCAGTCGCAGATGCAGCCGCAGCCATTGACGGCCACGCTGCCCAACTACTCCAACTTCGGGATCACGCCGCAGCCGACGACGACTCCAGCCACCAGCACGAACGCGCTGGAAGACGAGCTGCGGGACTTCCTGTGTGACGCCAACCTTGGCGGCGACCTGGCGCTGTGCGAATACCCGCAGTGGGCGTCTCGACGGTGGCTGTGCAACCTGGTGGTGGTGGTCTGTGGCGTGCAGTTCAACTTGCACAAGCACCCAATGCTGCTGGAGAGTCGACTTCTGCATCGCTACGCCCGTGCGGCCATGGCTGGCTGTGTACAGGGCGTGCCGGTGGTGACGCTGCCCAGTTTCCCAGGGGGCGCCGACATGTTCGAGACGCTTGCTATCTACGCCTACACGGGCGAGCTGAGCTTTTCGATGGCCAACTTTGCCGTCATGCACTGCGCTATCGAGTTTCTGGAGATGCGTGACGACGTGCGGACCAGTGCTCGCCGGTTTCTTCAACAGCAGCTCAGTGACACGCAGCGCGTGAGCGTTGAGTCGGGCGATGTCGGACTGAACGGCGCCATGCAGGTAGTGGCGGCGGCCAACACACTGGCGCAGGCGCAGCCCGACCTCTTTCGCGTGGGGTGCAAGTCGCTGATCGAGATGTGCTTGGACGCTGTTGCTGGTCGCGGCGCTGCGTTGGGGGTGAACGCCATGATGCAGGTGCTGACGCTGCCCAACGCGTTGTTCGTGGAGATCACGGAGAGTTTGGTGGCTGGTCGCGGTGCCTCTGCGTGTCCCGAGGCCTGGGGAAACTCGAGCGATGCCAAGGCAGTGGGTGAGCTCTGTGTGCTGGCACAGTTGGCGCAGCTGCATCGCGAGGCGCAGCGTAGTCCGGATCACTGTCCGTCACACCATTTGCTGGCCCGCAAGTGCGTGCAGTTGCTGCGTGAGAGCCACGCGGCCGAGCCCAAGGCGTTCAAGGACAAGTCTGAGGGTGTGGACATCTCTGTGGCCAGTCCGCAGAGCCTGCGAGTGGAGGCGGAGCTGATGGACGTCAACTGCTCGGACAAAGTTTTCCTGTCCATGATGGAGATGGAACTGGACCTGTCCAGTGGCGCCTCGGGGTCGCCGGCGGGCGTGGAGAGCCCGACTGGCGTGCAGTCGAAGGGCTCGTCGGGGTGTCTGGGCAGCGGCAGCCACCTTTTTGACGCGCTGTTGCAGGAGACCTTTGTGGTGTAGATCGGTCTGGATGGGAGTGTAACACGATGCATTGATGTGATAGAGTTCGTGAAGGCTGGAGTGCTGAGGGGTTGCAGTGTACGCGCAGTGACGCGTGGCTGCTCTGGTGTGCGAGGAGTCTGAAGTTTGATTGCTGGGGTCCAACTTCAAGCACAGCTCGACGTTTGCAAGCATCAACAGTGGACTGGGAGGTCACTCAATCTAGTAGGTTGCTGCGTCGATTCTCGGTCGAAGCAGCAAGGTGTCAGAGTAAGGCCCTCCAGTGTTAGTTGTAGGCGAACCAGAAGCTTTGAAAAGGGAAATATACTGAGCCTGTGGCGTAGTTGTGGCCAATCGCGTCATCTCTGTGCGGCCGACGGGACCCCGCAGGAAGAACGACGAGGAGCTCACTTCGCCTTTTCCCCGTGAGACCAAGCACCAGTCATGGCTGTCAAGACTGCTTCCCCCGCTTCCGCTCCCGCTCCCGGCCCCGCTGCCCCCGCGGCGTCCTCTTCCTCGTCGTCCTGGGTGGGCTATGTGGCCATGGTGCTGCTGGCCATGCAGTTCGGTCTGCAGCCCATCCTGTACAAAGAGTTTGCGAGCTCGGCCAAGCACTCGTCCGTGCTGGTGATCGCGTGCGAGACGTGCAAGCTGGTGCTGGCGCTGCTGACACTGCTGTCCTCTGGCGCGCTGGGCCGCGTACTCAAGACGTGGACGCTGCAGGAGAGTCTGGAGGCCTCGGGCCTGCCTGCCTGCACTTATGCCGTGCAGAACGTGCTCATCCAGGTGGCCTACCAGCACCTGCCGTCCATCGTGTTCAACCTCATCAACCAGACCAAGTTGCTCTCGTCCGCGCTGTTCGTGTACCTGCTGCTGGGCACGCGCTTCTCACTGGCACAGTGCTTCGCCATGCTGCTGCTGCTGAGCGCCGCTGTGCTGCTGTCGCTGGCCAAGGACAATGGCGCTGGAGATGACGCTGCACCTGCGCTCTCGGTGGAGCTTGGTCTTGTGCCAGTGCTCATTGCATCGCTGCTCTCGGGGCTGGGCTCGGCACTCACGCAGCGCTCCATGCAGCAACACAAGCGTGATGCGGCGCTCGTCACCATGGAACTCTCGGTCTACGGCAGTCTCTTCCTGATGATGCCTGCTATCTGGGGCGCCATCACCAAGACGCCGGGCTCCGAGTCGCCGGCCATTAACGTGATCAAGAACCTGCCGCTGGCCTTCGAGGGCTGCGACCGCTACACGCTCATTCCCGTGGTGAGCAACGCCATGGGTGGACTGCTGGTGGGCACGGTCACCAAGTACGTGGGTGGCGTGCTCAAGTCCTTCGCGCTCATCTGCGGCATCGCCTTCACGGCCTTCGTGGAAAGCTATGTCTACGGTGCTGTGCTTCCCCAGGAGGTCTTCATTGCGGCGGGACTTGTGGCTACTAGTATGGCCATCTACTCCAGCTTCCCGTACGTGAGCAAGGCCAAAGAGACCAAGGCCAAGACGGAGTAGAGCGCTGCTGTTTGTGAAGGGGACCCAGAGTGCGCTCTGTGGTGTCATACCTGGCGATACGGCGCAGTATCAAGAGCTGGTACGTTCTGAGAGGTGAATGATGGAGTAGAGCTTTGCAGTGCATGCAGAGGTCCACCAGGATACGGCGAGTACCTACCTGCATTGGAGTGAAGTGTCGGGTCAATCGACCGGTCGATTGAACTGCTACCACACATCGCTTTGGTCGTGAGAATACACATGCATTGATTAGACAAGCGACGCGCTTTCCCTGCGTGTTGACTGCTTGCTGCGCTAAATAAGACGCGTGGTGGCGAGGCAGGGACTGCAGCGTGCAAAGAAGCAGCCACTTGCATCAAATTTGCGTGGCGCAGTGGCCACATGACGCGTACCGCTGAACACCCGGGTATTAGCGAGAGTCTCGGCGTGCGGTCCAGTGCAATACACCCACACGCAATGAACAATCGCCAGCACAACTCGCCCTTTAGCATCCTGAGGCAACACACTCCGCTGGAGACCTCCAGCGCTCGAGGTCCTGCTGCCAAGGTGGTCAGCACCTTCACTTCGGGATCAGGCCTGAGGGGGCTTTGAATACCACCGTCTTTTTGGCCAATCCCAGGTCGAATATGCCTCGAATTTCAACAAGCTAGCCAATCAGCGGCTGAACGGGAGTGTTCTGCGAGAAAGGCGCTCCAGACCATCACTCTGCTTTGCCCCGATCCAGCAACGTCAGACGCCCTTCTCATCAGCTCGCAGCCACAGGTACAAGGCCAGAGAGCTCGCTCACATCCGTCTTCGCCGCCTCGGGAGCAAGCAGCGCCGCCGCCAGCACCACCAGCCACAGCCACAGCCGCAGTCAGCATGAGCACCACGGCCGAGTCGCTCGAGGGCGCGTCCACCGGCACCATTATCGGCACGGGGCTGCTGTTGGGCATCATCCACGTGCTCACGGGTCCGGACCACCTCAGCGCACTCATCGTACTCAGCGCCGGGTCTTCTTGGCGCTCATGTCAGCTGGGTATGCGCTGGGGATTGGGCCACTCCACGGGACTTATCGTCGTGGCTGTTATCTTCCTCGCTGTGAACCAGACCTTCGACGTGGATACTTTCGGCACGTACTGCGACTTCATTGTTGGCGTGCTCATGGTGCTGTTGGGCGCCTGGAGTCTGCACCACTACCTCAAGGTCCGCAAGGCCGCCAAGCTGAGAAGTGCGGAGCAGCAGAACGACGAAGCTCCGACGCGAGACTCGGAGCTACAGCACTCGGCCGTCCCAGAGACGCCCAAGACGTCTTTTGTGCCGCTCACAGCACACAGTCATGGCGTGGAGCCGCCTGTTGAGACACTGGAGCATCGTCTGTCTATTGATGAGCCCGAGGTGGTGAGCGGGCGCTGCTGCTTTGGCAGATGCACTATGCCGTCGTGGGATATCAAGAACAAGATGACGCAGAAGCTCACGGCTTTCGGCTATGGTGTGATCCACGGACTGGCCGGCACGGGTGGCGTCTTGGGCGTGCTTCCAGCCGTGATCCTCAACGACTGGGGTCGCTCAGCGGCCTATCTGCTGTCTTTCTGCGTGGCCTCCATCTTCATCATGGGCGTCTTCGCGGCGCTTTACGGAGAAGTCACGGGCCGCTTGAGTCGCGTGTCGGACGCGCTGCTGTATCGCGTTGGTATCTTCTCTTCCTGTGTGTCGTTGGTGGTGGGCGTGCTGTGGATCATCCTGGTCTCCACGGGCGAAATGGACGCCGTCTTCGGTGACTAGAGTGGGCGTCGGGAAGGAGAGAGTTGATAGTCCATGAGGCGGGGAAAGGCTAGCCGCATGATCGAACTGGTGTGTGTGAATTGAAAAGCTATAGGGAGAGCACTATACGATCGAAAATGGAAAGTTGGCGCTGAGCAAGTCAGTTATCCCGTGGTGACGAGTTGAAACGGAGGTTCTTGGTGGTTCAAGCGAAATACAAGTCAATGACTGCCTGCGTACTGCTGTTCGAGAGAGGATGGCACCCATGAGACCATCATCAAAGGCTAGAAGCTCCTTCACATCAATGCGGTACCGGCTGACGCCAGTTCTTCGGACCGTAGCAGATGAACACCGTGCGTCTAAACAGCTGCAACTGCTAGAGCAGCACAGCGACGGGCACGACCATCAATTCACCCCAGCGTCCGGCACGGATTCAAGCAGGCTCCGGACGGTTCCGACGCGCTCTTGCGGTGGAACTGCTTCTATGATGCTCTTCGCTTGAGAAATCAGTTGGCAAAGCGGTTCAAAGATCGTAAAAGCTCATGGACGTATCGCTCGTTGCAGACTACGCTGCGCTTCTTCTCAGCCTGCTGCGCCTATCGCGAAGCACTGAAGCCAGTCAAGCAGCAAGGAGAAAGGCACGCGCATTCTGCACCCCAACGCGCCGTTGCAACGGGAGTACGTACGCCAGCTAGAGTTCCCAAGCGAGTCCATCAGCGGTTGCGACCGCATTCGCCTCGCCTCCGCTGAGCAGCGCTCCGGGCGCGTCATGTGGGGCAAGTCGAGTCTTGTCGTGCAGTCCACAGTGGTCAGTAGAGAAGCAGATAAGACGTCTCGATGTCCGTCCCAGGCGCTTTGACGCGCCCCAGAGCCTCGCAGATGCCTCACATCTTCGGCAAGTCCAGCCAGACTGGCGCTGGCGCTCACTCTGCAATCGTCCGCAAGTGCCGCAGTGGGACCGTGACGAACGAGCCGGCGCCATGAACGACGTCCACGCACACCTCGAGGACGCGTCCTTGGGCGCCGTTATCGGCTCTGGCCTGCTCCTGGGTGTCGTGCACGTGCTCACAGGCCCGGACCATCTTAGTGCGCTTGTCGTGCTAAGCGCTGGCTCCTCCTGGCGCTCCTGCCAGTTGGGAATGCGCTGGGGCGTCGGCCACTCCACGGGTCTCCTCGTCGTGGCCACCATCTTCCTGGCTCTGGACCAGACGCTGGACATCGAAAGCTTCGGCGCATATTGCGACTTCATCGTGGGCTTCCTCATGGTGCTGCTGGGCGTCTGGAGTCTTCGCCACTACCTGGTTGTACGCAAGATTGTTCGTCAGCGCATCGTCTTGGAGCACTTGCAGCAGGTGGAAATGCGCTTCTTGTTTGCGACTCGGCGACTCGGCGTGGTCCGTGAAGGATCTTGCCGCACGCCGCCAGTGTTGAGTCCTCCGTACGATATGGAGACCGGCCAAGAAGACATCTCGGTGCTTTACCGTCCGTCCTACGACCAAGGGCTGCTGGTTGAGAAATGCTGCTTCGGTCGATGTAGACGACCGTCGTGTGATATCAAAGACTCCAAGATGCGGAAGCTCACGGCTTTCGGCTACGGCGTCATCCACGGGTTGGCTGGCACGGGTGGTGTCTTAGGAGTGCTACCGGCCGTGATCCTCGACGACTGGGGCCGCTCGGCGGCTTACTTGCTGTCTTTCTGCACGGCCTCCATCTTCATCATGGGTGTCTTCGCAGCGCTCTACGGGGAGGTTACGGGGAGAGTGAGTCGTCTCTCGGACGTTGCACTCTACCGCGTCGGCATTTTCTCTTCATGCGTATCGCTGGTGGTGGGGCTGGGCTGGGTGGCGTTGGCAGCGACCGACCAAATCGACGTCGTGTTCGGTTGAACCGCTACTCCCTCGAGACTGTAGTTTAGATATTTACCGCTTGCTATGAAATCCACACGGAGTTGGTGCCCTGCGAGGGCTCATGCCATGCAGGAGGAAGTAGGCGGGCAGTGAGCAGAGCTGGGTGTGGTGATCGCATCGCTTGCTGCCGGGGGTCAAGCAGGCATCTGTCTGTACCCACCGTCGACCCATGAATCTTTAGACACCTTGTATATGTTATGGGAGGTTTTATCTGTCGTTAACTGGCAGTTTCTCACGGACGCAGCATCAGCGAAAGGTATTTAAGTAAATCGTATAAGAAATAAGAGGACGATCGTGAAGGTTTGACCTCTTTCGTTGACAGCGTAGAGGTCCTGATTCTCATTCATCCCAGCACGACCCTCTGATTGGCCAATATCGAAACGTTTGACATCCTTCGAGAGCCGCAAGATTCCACCGCGACGCAAGGGGGAGGCAACGCATTCCTGCTTCTCCGCTCGAAGACGTCTTCGTCTAGCAGCCGTAGTCGCAGCGCAAGCAGATCCCCCTTCTTCCGCACCGCACGCAAAAGTCATGAGCGCCAATGACACCGTCACGTCGCTGGAGGGAGCATCGCTGCCTGTGATCATCGCCACGGGCCTCGCGCTGGGCGTTGTACACGTGCTCACGGGGCCCGACCACCTCAGTGCACTCATTGTCCTCAGCGCTGGATCTTCCTGGCGCTCGTGTCAGTTGGGCATGCGCTGGGGATGCGGCCACTCCACGGGTCTCATCGTCGTGACGGCCTGTTTCCTGGCACTCAACCAGAAGCTGGACGTGGACAGCTTCGGCAGCTA
>JAADYK010000253.1:0-27213 GCA_023338225.1 Halophytophthora batemanensis
CCCCCCCCCCCCCTCCTTCCTTACATCGACGGTTGGAAGTCGTGCACGTTCATTCGCCGACCTCCAGCTCCTCGTGCAAGTCCAAGCCGCCTCAATCGTACCTCCCCCGCAATCCCCGTGAGAATGGCGACCAAGAGCGACCTGCAGGAGGAGCCGCAGCTCCAGGTGAAGGCGGCCATCGAGCCTCAGTGGTCGCGCTTCCTGGCGGGAGGACTAGCCTCGGCCACGGCCGAGGTGCTTACGCTGCCCATCGACATCACCAAGGTGCGGCTGCAGGCGCAGCGCGGCGCGGTGGAAGGCGGCAAGGCCGTGGTGCAGTACGACGGCATGCTGCATGCGGCGCGGTCCATGGTGCAGCACGAGGGTGTCACGTCGCTCTGGAACGGCGCCACGCCGGCGCTACTGCGCCAAGTGTCGTACACGAGCATCTGCATGGTGCTCTACGAGCCACTGCGCAACTTGTTCGGGGTCAACGCCACCAACGGCGAGGTGCCCTTCGTAAACAAGTTCCTGGCGGGCGGCTGCGCTGGCGCCATCGGCATCAGTCTGGCCAACCCCGTGGATGTGATCAAGGTGCGTATGCAAGCGGACCGCTCGGGCACGCTGTACCGCGGCGTGGGCGACGCCTTCACCACTATCTACGCTCGCGAGGGCGTGCGTGGCTTCCTGCGCGGCATGCCGCCCAACATCCAGCGCGGCTTCATCGTGAACGCGGCCGAACTGGGCACGTACGACCATAGCAAGGAGCTGCTGATCTCTTCGGGGCTGCTGAAGGAGGGCGTGCTGGCGCACACGGGCGCTAGTTGCGTGGCGGGTTTCGCGGGTGCGGCGGCGTCCAATCCCATCGACGTGGTCAAGACGCGCCTTATGAGCCAGCCCACGGATGCCGGTGGCAACGGGCTGCACTACAGGGGCATGGCGGACTGCATCATGCAGACCTTCCGTGAGGGCGGCGTGCGCGCCTTCTACAAGGGCTTCATCCCCAACTGGATGCGTAAGGCGCCCTGGTGCGTCATCTTCTTCGTCTCGTACGAGAAGTACCGCGCCGCCTTCACGCCCAGCGACGAGGTGGACATGTAAATAAAGTTATTTGCCAGCCGCGCGCTTGCTGGAAGCAGACGCAGAAACAGCAGCCCGCGAGGTATAAAGACAATGAAGCCTGCGGGCATTAGATCCGCTTCGTTGGTGACCGCAACTTGAAGCACATGAGCTCACTTGCAGTTGTTACTTGAGCCGTTGCTACACGGTTACAAGACGCGAGAAAGCTGCGATCCTCCACGGTCTTGAAACGGGGAGGCGGTGAAGTAGAACCACGTGCGCAAGCTTGGTTGTCATTCGCAGTATAGTGCTAGCTAGCTGCGGTGTGAGTGGCGGGATGAAGACTCCATGCTGCTCCCCCGCTGTGCCACGACGTGTCTGACTGCCGAACCGTCGGACGACTGATGATAAATAAACGTACATTCCCTTATCTAATAGATAACAGCACAAGCGCGTCCAGCGCGGAGAGCTGCAGACAAATACGCAGCGACGGCCAAGCCCGATGGAAGACCTTGGACGCAACTGCGCTCGCTGCGTCTCCCTTCCAGATTCCCAGGCTTGCGCTTCTCACCGAGACTCTGCTCCGTTCCCGGCCGCTATACACCATGAGGTGACCTCCTTCTCGACGCCCCCACATCGTCTTCCGTCTCGTTCTCTGTCTTTCCCTGGACCAGGAGTTCCGCCCACCGCTTCAGCATTTGAGCTCCTCAAAGTCGTGCATCTGCATGTGCCAAGTGGACCGCGGCGGCGTGAGATAGTGCATCACGTTTCCACCCTCCGGCAGATTCTCCACCAGCTTCTCGCGTAGATCAATGTACTCGTCCGTGTGCGTGACCTTGATCTTCTTGTTGTCCGTGGGAGGCGACACTTTGCCGCTCTTGGGGAGAAGCACCACCGGCAGTCGCTCCACCACGCGGTCCTCCGTCGACCACCGATCGCGTGAGATCACGTGCACGTTTAAACTCGAGAACGAGCCGTTCATGAACCGGTTTGAGATCGTGCTCTCCACAGACGGCACGGGCGCGTCGTCTTCCTCCTCCTCCTCGGAGCAGTAATACGACGGACACGTTCGTCGCCGAGTGCCTCTGGCCAGCAGCGAGCGGCGGAAGCGCTCGCGGTCGCGACGTCGCGTCTCCAGCATCTCCTCGCGTGACAGTCGCTGCTGGCTCATCTGCGGGTCCGTCTCGGCGCTGCTGTCCGGCTCAGACGGCGGCGCGTCTTGGCTGTTGGCGAGCAAACTGTTGTTGGTGCTGGTGCTGGCCGTGTTGCTGGCGCTGGCGCTGCGTGCGCCGTTTAGCGACTTGAGCAGCCTCTGCAGCGCCAGGAAGGTCTCGTCCACCTCCTCCTCTTCGGGTGCCATCTCCGCGCCGCCGTCCTCGGGGTCACTGCGGCCGTACGGCAGCTTCTTGGCCAGCGTCGTGTCACGTCGCTCCGCACTCGCCATCCTCCTGTTCGACAGTCGCCGAGGCTCCGTCCTGCCTCGCCCGTGCTCCCGCTCCGTCGCGCGTTCGCCGTCCCCGCTTGCTGGCCGTGCGCCGGCGCCGGCGCTAGGTGATCTAGCCATGGCCTAGCCAGCCCAACGCGCGTCCACGTCCTGTTCTCTGAGCCTTCAGGCTTTCTCGTCTGCTGTGCGAAGCCGAGCGCAAATGGCCGTCTGCGAACCACACTGCCTCCGCCTGCTTCCGGTCGCGCAATCAACCCGCCGAGGCTCCAGTGAGCCGGTTTAGACCGAACTAAGACCGTATCGGCGTTTAGAAAGCCTGTAACCCGGCGTCTACCGAGGGCCTGTAACCCGCCCGGCGCCTACGGAGGCAGACTGGCGAAGGGTGGGGATCGACGCCTGTTTCAGCCCCGCTTGGCCGAGGAAAGCACCCGTGCGCGTGGTGCGAAGAAGCCCTCGCGCGTGGGCTCCTTCTAGAAGAGCGCGGCATTCGCGAAGCGCGGCATTCCGCGCCGGAGGCCCGGGGATGTGAGACATTGCGCCCGCGCGGCCCGCTCGAAGACGGCCTTCTTCCGCTCTTCGAACCGGCGTTCGTGGCGCCTTCGAGATACAGCGCCGGGTGGAGGAGGCCATCGCTCCAGCTGGGGCCAGGGGAGCGAGATGAGCCGTCGCAGAAGGCTGGCGTAAGTGGGTGCGAATTCGTGTGAATAGCGAGTGGGCCCTGGTTCGTGCTGCTGCGAAAGCTGGCGATTTTTGCTGGCGGGTTGCAGGCTCGGGGCCGCCACCTTCATGCAAGCGTCGCCGCCGCGCTCTGTGCTTGTGTCTGCATTTGGCGCTCGACGGAAATAGGTGGCGGCTTGGGCTGGCGTGATCGGTGTGGGCCATCTATGTGGCCCGTAGGGATGAAGCGAGCCCGCCCTGCGATTGGTCGCGAGCGTAGTTGAAGGAGGGCTCAAGTCGATTTGCCTCCGAGCAAACCGCCGCAACGCGGCCGGCCTGGCCAGTGCGCCGCGCCACACGAGAGGATAGTATTCCGCGTGGGCTCGAAGAGCAGGAAAGAGGCGCGTGGGGCCAGCCCTGGTGGCTTCGGGGCCAGCGCTCGCTCCGGTCTCACGCGGCAACGTCGCGATGTCAGGGCCTGGTTGGGTGCATGGGTGCATGGCTGCATGGGTGAGGACGCCCCCGACTGCCCACATACCAGGCGTGCACACACCGGCGTCCTCCGCCAATCCATTCTGCTAGCCTTTCGGGGCGGAAGCCGCTCGGGTGTTCCCAATCTACCACTAAGTTCCCACGAGTTGCCATCATTTTGGTGCACCTCGCCCTCGATTATTCACCCGCATCAAGGCCAGAATTGGCCAATCACAGGGAAGATGGAATCGAGCTTACCAGCTGCTCGTGATACCAAAGAAGCCCCGAGTTGCCGCGTTGCGAGCTTCTTGTCCATTCCTTCCCAGTTCTGCGAGCTACTGCCGACCTATTCCGGAGACGCCTACTCCGCGGTGTCAGGTGTGCGTGAGCTTGCTCACACACATCGAGCCGAAACAGCAAACGGTATGTCCACTAGGGCCAGGACGGTAGTTGGGTATCTCATGGTAACTTAGGGATGTATCGAGGCGAGGACAGCGAACAAGGATATGTGGTCCACAGACCTCGGACCTATTGATCTCGCGTACACGGTGCCCATCCCTGGAGTTGAAGTGAACATCACTCTGCACGACCAAGCGACGCGACCCGAGCAGTCGCGTGCACGGCGGATTCCGCACTCGCGGCCCAAAGAAGACGCTTCCCCGGCACGAGGGCGGCCCAACGGAGCAACGGAGCCGAGCAACGGAGCCGAGCAACGGAGCCGAGCAACGGAGCCGGAAGTGCACGTACGGCCATGGCGGAGCTGCTGCTGCAGTGGCTGAACCATGAGCTGCAGCTGTCGACGCACGTGACGGACATGGAGGTGGAATTCGCCAGCGGCTACCTGCTGGGCGAGATCCTGCATCGTCTGAACCACCAGCACAACTTCGCCGACTTCATGCGCAGTTCTAGCGCCGACGCTAAGATCGTCAACTTCTGTCTGCTGGAGCCCAGTCTGCGCAACCTCAACATTAAGTTCGACGCCAATGTGGCCGCCGCCATCATGAACGAGAAGCGCGACGCCGCCGCTAACCTCATCTACCAAATCAAGGTACTATCGCGGGCATCCTGTGATCGTCAAAGATGACCCCGAGGCCTTCAATTCGAATTGGGATCGGGTGACTGTCTCCTTGACACGCTGCTGTGGTTTGCACTCATTTTATTCTCACTTTGTTTGCATGCGGCGGTGCTGCTACTGTGCGTGCGCACCAGTAGATGGCTGCTGCGCGTGTGCAGAGGGCGCCTAGTGTCTCCGTGAGGTCCCTCGAGCGGACGGGCATTTTCCCGCTGCACAATCGCCCAGTGAAGCTGGCTAAGCCGACGTTTGACTCGGGGAACCACCGCTTCTTCGAGCACTCCATTCGACGCCACGTGCAGTCTGTCGCCGCGCTTCAGCGTGAGAAGTATGTGACATGGTGTATTGACTGCCAGGGTGATAGCGAACTTGCGAACACACTGACCGGTTATTTGTGTGTTTTTGCGGCTATTGAAGGGATGATATTGCAGAGGCGGCAATGAAGCGGAAGGCGTATCTCAAAGAAAAAGCCGAGGAAAAGGAGCAGCTGGAGATCACCAAGGCTGAGCGACTCCACCGTGCGTTTATCCACAGCAGCTTCATACGAGAAGCACTGGAGGAGACTGATTCTCCCGCGTGGAGACTGGCACTGCAGAAGAAGAATGAGCGCGAGACACGGAGAGCTGCCTTCTTCCAGCAACTGATCGAGAAGCATGACAAGGCAAAGGTATCTGCGCATATGTCTGGATATCGTTAGAGGCCATGGACTATTGCACCAGCATGCTCACATACTCCCGGGATTTGGTGGGCGATGTCGTTGCTGCTGCAGGAGGAGCTCGCCTTTAGTCTTCGACGACAAGTGAAAGATGGCCTGGACGAGTTTGATGTATGTGATGGCGAGAGGCTGCTTTCGTTGGTCGCCGAGTTGGTCTAAGTTGACTTTAAATACGTGTGCTTGCCGAGTAGGGGAATGGAGGCTCAGCAGTCAACGTACCGGGAGCCAAGGTTCCGTCGCGCAAATCATTTGGTTATGGCTTGCGCTCGCTCACCACCGCACTCGGAGCCACATCAGGTGGGAAAAAGCGGGCGCCCTCAATCGTGATGGCATCTATGCTAAACGAGAGGGAGCTCTTTGACACAAACAACTCGGAGATGGGTGAAGCCTTGAGTGTCATCAAGCAGCAAAAACAACAGCGGGAGAAGCGCAAAGAGAATTTGGCGCGTAGGCGAAAGCGATTCGTGCAGGAGTGCGTCTACACCCACTCTCGGGTGGGAACAGCTCGTGTGACAAGTATTCTTGAAAGCGTGGTGCTACGAGGAACCAACAGCGAGAAAAGCGTCCGCGGAGAGATGGATGACATCATGGTCTACAAAGAGATTGCACGTGAGAACCGCGCACTGCGAAACCAAGAGTATGAGAACCAGCAGGAGCTAGACACCGCCGCTGCTGTGGACCGAGACAGTAGCTCCTATCACCGCCTACTGCTTCGGTTCGAGGATGACACGGAGATGCAACAGATGCAACAAACCCGTGTACAGGTCTCCATCGAGGCTGCCGAGCACCATCTGAGCGCGCTCATTTCAGGGACAATCATGAAGGATATGGTGGAGTTCGTGCTGTTCATCGCTGGAAAGAGGGAGGAAACGGTGTACACCCGAGACCCGAAAGTGTTCCTGGCCCCTGAGACCTGGATTGAGTACAAGGTTCAATTTGCACACGGCCTTGAATTTGGGAACGATGAAGTACTAGCGCCTGAAGACGGCGCACCCGACTCCGATTTGTTGGACAGTCACGAACTCGAGCGCTATCTGGAGAGCTTCCGTCCCGTTGATGTTCCTGTTACCAGCGAGCTCAGCGCGGAAGCGAAGGTTTCCTCTCTATCTCCGTGGTGTCCCGAAGACTTGCGATTCGTGGGGGCAGCAGAAGTCATCGAAGATTGCTTCGTGCTCGGAGAGGAAGTAAAGTATCTGCGCTGGGCAGCTCGCACAGCCCCACCCCCCGGCGTCTCACTGTTGACAGAGGAGCCCGAGAATGAGCAAGTCGTCGCCATTTCAAGTAAACCGACCTCCACTGCGCATTTGGCACGCCTCAAGCTGGAATCCCGCCGGCCGCTACGAATCCTGATTTTTGGCCCACCATTTTCTGGGAAGGCGACACAAGCGAAGCTCCTAGGCGAACGGCACAACCTAGAGGTCCTCTCTGTCCAGAAACTTCTGCAGGACGTTATTCAGGAGGGAAATGACCTCGGTCGACAAGTGGAGGGGATACTGTCGAACGGAAGTGAACTGCCGCCAGAGCTGTACAGCCGTCTGGTCATTGAAGCTACTCAGAGAGTTGAGAGAGGGTCATCTTCACCAACAATCGACAGAGAGGAGCGCGCCGCCGATGACAAGAAAGCTGGTTGGGTCATCTATGACCTCCCTGGAACCGAGCAGCACGGTCGGAATCTTGAGGAACAACTCACGGGATACGTGGATCCGGCGCTCGTTCCCTCTCCTTACGATTTTGAGTCTGCTATAGCCCCGGGCCGCAGTAAACCGGCACTCCCATCGTCGTTTCTCCACGGGAAGTCTGGCGTCGATATGGTGTTCTACCTCGGGTGTGCCACCAGCACCGTCATCGACCGATGCTTGGGCCAAGTCGAGGACGAGGCGACAGGGAAAAAATGCCACCTAGTGCTCAATCCACCTCCAGACGACTCCATCGTGCGTCACCGCCTGCATCATGTGAACGCAAGCGCGCATTCTAGTGAACTGCTGTCGCTCCATTGCCTTGCCAACGACAGCTTCGCTCACGCCCAAAAGGCTTGGTACACTAAATTCCAGACGCTGCACGAAATGCCGACAGGGTCGGGCCTCACAGAGGGGGAGATCCATGAGGCCATGGCGGCCATCGTGGACGCATTTGGTAAAGTGAAGGATGACGAGGTTCAATCTCAGCAATTGGCGCGCGAGGGGAAAGAACTGGAGCTCATGCGGGCCGAGGAGGAGCGGTTCCGACGGCTGTGCAGTCTGCAGAGCGCGATCCTTGAAGCGCAGAGTACCATCACCAGCTGCGAAGCCGCCATCGAGGAAGCTGAAGAGATTAAATCCAAGAAAGAGGACGTTATGGAATTTCGACAGACGTTGGAAGATGCACAACGCCAGCTAGAGACCTCCACGGCTAGCGCACAAAGCTGGGCAGAAGAGGAGCGAGGGCTCCTGCAGACAACCAGCGATGAGTTCTCCGGCGAGTTGATACCTGCGATCTCGAGTATCTTGGCGACGGCGTGGGACAACATGGAAGCGGAGTACCTTTCCAGTATGAAGGCGAGTTTTGCACTGCAGCGGGAGCAGCGCGGATTGTTGGCCGACCGTGCCGAGATGCTCACAGCCGAATTTTGCGAGTTCGTGCGGCGCCCCGACCAAAAGCAAGTTGTCGTGAATCGGTTCCAGACTCTGTTCAACGAAGTGATCGATGAGATGCGGTTTGATGAACCTACGAAAGTGGAGCTCCATGCCCGGACGGATATGCTGCAGGACGAGCTGGGGAGCCTGGTTGATGCGAAAGCAGCTGAGAGCGAAGAAGAGCTTGGCACCATGCTCGGTGACGGGTGGACGGAAGATACGTGCCAGCGAATCGCAGTGCTTTACCAGATGGCACTCCAGGCAGAGTGCGATCGCTTCCGAGTCTCTATCCAGCTACTGATCGATGGCTACTACGCCGCGAGCAGTGAGCGCTCACTCTTGACGTCAGTGGTGGAGAACTGGCAGGCCCACTTGCCTCATTTGGAACTCGAGTGCAAAATCTATCATGACACCGCGGTGGATTCCTCGCACGACCCAACGGGAGCGGCGGGGAAAGGAGCTCCTAAAGCCCGAGGGAAAGCGTCGGTAGCGGTGGTCACTCCACCAACTGGTGCAACTACCACTGGAGAAGAAGGACCAGCCGACTCGCTGTCGATGGACGAGCTGCTTGCAGTCTACGAGCACATTTTGCAAAGGTCCGACGCTTTGATGGAGGCGATCGCTCCGAGTGCTGCGTCGACCGCTGACGGGACCCAGAAACAGGTCGAGGCGAACACATCACCCAGCAGTGACGCCTGCGCCGTGAACTTGCTCAAGGGTGTCCGATATGAGCACGACTTATTGCAGCGACGGGTACGTTTCTTGCAGGAGGCCACACAAACCGCGTGCGACCAAGTGACACGGTCCATGCGGTCGGTCGAGAGCACGTTGCGGGACGTGCTGGAAGACCGGAAAGAGCGAGAGCATGCTGCAGTGGCGGCGTTGGTTAGGCATATCCGCGCCGCTATTGAGGCCGAGGTGGCTCTCCCATCCTTCATCAACATCACGGTGCGTTCTCCTTACTGCTCACTACTGGCTGCAGGTTATTCTCCCATCTCGGTGTCTAATTCTCCCTTTTGTGTACGTGCAGCCCGAGTTCAAGGAGCGCTTCCCGACCACAGCCCAGCTCCGCGAAGACACCATGGTACGCGTTGAGGTTGGAAGTCGCTTGTTCCCACGCGCTCCAGCGGAAGCACCACCTACCATCGAAGAAACACACGCCGTTCTACTCAACAACCGGCAGCGTAGCCACCTAAGAGAGGCGCTGGTATCGCAAAGCCCCGATGGATCTGAATTGCTGCCTCTGTGTATGGTGGTGGAGAGCATGACGGCACTGGCATCACTCTCGGATATACTCCCAGAAGCCTGGCGCCGTTGTCCAGCGCACGTGTTTGCAGAGGTAAGTCCGTTATTTGGTGTGCTGCTTTGACTTTTAGGAGTGGCGCCGCTGTGGACACCCGCAGGCTCACGAATGGTGCTTCCATGTGTCCGTGGGAGAAATGCACAGATTGCTGCGGGTTTCACGTTGAAGCAGTCAAGTTTCGTCGACATTGATGCCATGCTCGACGCCATGTGCAGCCGTGAAGAGCTTCTTCAGAGCTTCCTCGAGGAGGAGGAAGCAGAGCAGCAACGACTGCTCCAGCAACAAGAGGAGCAACGGCGACGCGAACTGGAGGACCAGCAGCGACAACAACTGGAACGAGAGCAGCAAGAGGCTCTAGGGGAAACAGAGGCGTCAGACGTGGTCACAGCAGAGTAGAGCAACATGCTGGGGCTAAGAAGACGACACGACCAGAAGACTAGTCAGGCGAGCAAGCGAACTGAAGCGAGTCCCGGGAACCTCGCGATGGTGCATTGAGTGCCCTCTAG
This sequence comes from Halophytophthora batemanensis, assembly GCA_023338225.1. NCBI lineage: Eukaryota > Oomycota > Peronosporomycetes > Peronosporales > Peronosporaceae > Halophytophthora > Halophytophthora batemanensis. Next base: position 9,819 of record JAADYK010000253.1, read on the forward strand.
CGACTACGCCGTACGCACACAGGCGTGTGCAGCAACCAGTATGAGCCAGTCACCACCTGACGCCTCGCGTTGCCTTCCTGCTTCTCCTTGCGTCCTCCCTTGTGCTCTATATCGCTGTGCGGCCCTCACACGCCGTCGCCATTCGATCACCTACAACACGACGGGGTTCTCGCCCACCTCGGCGGTGAAGTCGTGCGTCTCGCCCATGAAGATCTTGAGCTTCTTGTCCTGCAGCGCGCGCATGCGGTTCTTGGGCAGCATGCCGTAGACGGCCTTGCGCAGCACGTCCTCGGGCTTGCGCTCGAAGAGCTCCTTGGCCGAGCGCTCCTTGAGTCCGCCCGGGTGGCCCGTGTGCCAGCGATATAACTTATTGTTCCACTTGTTGCCCGTGAGCACCAGGTCCTTGGCGTTGATCACCACCACAAAGTCGCCGCAGTCCACGTTGGGCGCGTACGTGGGCTTGTGCTTGCCGCGCAGGATGGGAGCCAGCTGCGACGCCAGGCGCCCCACCACCTGGCCCTTCGCGTCCACCACGTGCCACGCCACCTTGGACGCCTGCGCGATCTTGCTCATACTTGTCGGCGGCTCACTCACAAGCGCACAGCGACGACGACCGGGGCTTCCTTGCTCGTCCCTCTTCGCCCTCTTGACTGGCCTTTTGAATGGGGAGAGCGCTCCGCCCAGCCGTTGGCTGGCCGCCAAGATCGCTCCTCAACTGTCGTCTCCGCGAAGCCGCTCTCCAAGCGTACGCCATTGCACGGATTGGCTCCCCAATTATTGCGATGGCAATGGGAGCGACCTGCACGCAGACTGCTTTTGCTTGCAGTGATGGGGCGCTACACGTCGGTGCAGACCTTCAGCGACCAGGACGCGCGCGGCGCCGCCGTCTCGTACGACGCGGGCGCCTCCGCGGCTTCCGCTAACGATGGGGCAGCATCCGCCGCTCCTTCTGCGTCCGCTGGCGATGGCCCAGACGCGAAATCCAAGGCGGACGCGCCGGAAGAGGGGAGCAAGTTCCATGTGAACCGCGTGGACAACGTGTCGGGCAGCACGGCCGGCGCCGGCAGCGGCGACTTCCACATGTACCGCGCGGCGCGAAGACGGTGCGTGCGTCTTTCAACGAGTCTCCATGTGTGTGACTGGCTGGCTGGCTGGGCAAATACTGACGCTGTGAGACTCGTATTGCTGTGCTATGCATGTCTGCAGGGAGATGGAGCGTGTGGCCAAGATGGAGCAGCGCTACAAGGCCAACAAGGTGCAGCAGGAGTTCGAGGTCAAGCGCAAACGCAACGCTGAGGAGTTCGAAGCCCACATGCAGAAGCGCGCTGAGAAGCGCCGGCGCCGCAAGGAGCGCGCTCGCGCCAACGCGCTAGGCAAAGGTCAAGACGAGGACGAACACAAGGAGCACCAGGCCACCGACGACAAGGACTCAACCAAGATTTCTGTACAGACGGATGCAGTGCCAGAGACACCTGGCGGTGTGCCAGAGATCCCGAATGACGGCAGTTTCCTAGCCAAGATGCTGGCGATGCAGCAGAAAGAGACGGAGGGCAAGTCCGCGGACAAGAAGCCGAAGCGCCAGAAGACGAGCGCATAACCACCAGCCAACGCAGCACCCTACCAGCTCGACAACTCTGCTTTGTAAAGGGATGCATTCATTCTCTTGCTTTGCGTGTGTTGCCGTGGGCTCCGATCTCTCTTACCTAGTTGTCGTCCTGGAAGAGTAGTGCGACGCCGCGCAAGACCCACTTGGCGCTGCCGCAGTCCGTGGGCAACGTGGCCAGAAAGATGTACGTGTGGCCACGGAAGCGAGTGAGGTATACTGGGCACTCATAGATGTTGGGGTCGTGGCGCAGATAGCCCACAGACGAGGGTTCCCACGTGGGGGACGTGGTCACAGCCTTGACGTAAATGACAGGCATATCCCAGAGCAGCTCTTTAGGGTTGCTGTCCAACAACGTGCCGCCGCACTCGGTGGGGGGTGTCTCGCCCACCTTGTAGCGCTCCGTGACCTCATCCAGCGTGCTCCAGCGTGCGCCTTCCAAAATGAGGCCATGGACGAAGACACCGTCGTCCGGATACGCCGTGGCTTGCTCGGGGCCCTGCATGGTGGTCACATGCGTCTCCACCGTCATCTGGTTGAGTGGCATGAATCTCCGACGCGACGTGACTTGCAGGCATGCGGTAGTGTACGCCGTGGGGTTGAAAAGCCCTGGCAGCCAGATAGAGAAGGGTGTGATGAAGCAGGCACCGCCTGGCGTCGTGTCCCCCGCCCAAACCACGAGCTGCTCGTAGCGCTTGACCATGTCGGTGAACCAACCACTGAGCGACTTGGTGGACGGCCAGGCTTTCTTCTCCCATTTACACTGCGAGAAGGGGTTCCGTCCGGGCACTTCGTTCAGCGTCATGGCTGTGGCCAAGTCCTCCATGGCTTGCGACATATTGAGCTGTCCGTTGAGTCCCTTCTTGAGATCTCCGAGCGAGAGTCGGATCTCCTCCAGTAGAACGTTCATCCGACTGCATTCCTGTAACGCCACGACCACGAAAGGTCCGTGCTCTTCTGTCAGATGCGGCGTGGCGGCTTCCACAATATCCAGCATGCTGAAGAACTCGGGACAGCGCGTCTCCAGGTCTTCAATGGTGGCTCGTAGCGCCGACGTCTTGTCTCCCGCGCCGCCTTCGCCTTCACCGCCGCCAGCACCGCCACCGATGGTCACGATAGTGTAGCACAGTGTCTCACATGTCGTAGTGAGGTAGCCGATCTCAGCGTTCGGGTGCAGCCCAAAGAGCGGTGGGGCTTCTGGCACCATGTTCTTCTCAATGTAATTGGCATAGTCGGCGAAGGAGAGTTCGTCCGGGTTGGGCGACTTGAAGCCTGGGCCGAGTTCCATGCCGTTGAGCAGCCCTGGATCCACCAACACAGTCAAGTACGTGTTGTTGGTTCGGCGGTCCCAAGCGTCCGTGATGTGGCCGCCGTACATGATCTCCCCAAAGAGGTAGCGCAGGTCGTCCCACGGTACACTGGCGTTGTTGTCCAGATACGAGTGCAGGATGTTGGCACAGATGGTGAGATCGCCCGTGTTGAAGCTGTAGGCGCGACTCCAGCCTTGCTGACCGAAGCGCCGACGGCCCAGCACGATAGCGTGGAACCAGCAGAGCGCAAAGAGACAAGCTTTGAACTCGGACGGCTTGGTGCACGCCTGAACCTTCTCTTCGCCAAAGTTGGCCCAGGCACGTCGCAGGTTGGACTGGATGTCGGACGGTGCCTCGTTGGCCACCTTGATACAGCTCTGCAACAGCGACTCGGGGATATTGAGCATGTCTGGCAGTGGAGGCGGTTCAGCCGAGATGAAGCAGCGGAAGAGATCGTGGGCGCCTTCCGTGGCCACTTCTTCCAGTTGGCGCTCTAGTGTGGGCAGCCACGACTGCATCAAGTGCACGTTCTGCAGGATGATCCATCCGCCGTCCGTACTGAGCTTCTTAAGCGCTTCGCCCGCGTAAGCTTCCTGGCCTTGACCCATGGAAATGTTGATAAAGTTGTTGTGCTCGAGACTCACGCCGTACGAACGACCGAGTGTCTCCACCCACGGTGTCGGGTCCACGCCTGGGAAGAGCACGAAGAAGATGGGGATACTCGGGTTCGTCTCGGCGTACGTCGCCTCCATGTTGAAAGGTGGCTGCGTTACGTACTCCTCGCCCAACGACTCCAGGATGAAGGTACGTAGCGCGTTGGTCACGCGGTCGGGTCGCATGGCACGCAGCAGGATGAGGCGCTGGAAGACTGTGAGCTTCACAAAGTCGCCTGGCACCTTCTGTCGCTCGGCGTCCTCGGTGGCGAACCACTTACGCCATTCGTCCGGGTCATTCTGCACGGCGTCGCCCAGTCCAGCGAAGCATTTGAGCGCTTCCAGTGCCTTGAGCTTGGCCCAGATGGCTGCTGGAAGCCACTCCGAGGCCGAGCCAGCGTTACCCGCATCCGGATGTGACTTGCTGATGAGGAAGAACTCCACTTCAGCGTCAGCTAGCAAACCGTCTCGCTGCAGGATCTTGAGCGTGAGCATCGTGGCCACCGTGAGCTTATTGCGCTCAAAGAGGCCACGGCGCACGTAGTTGTACACGCAGGACGTGATACTGTCCATGAGTACCTGACAGCGCACCTGCATCTCCTCGTCCGTCAAGTCCGTGATATTCCCACCGGCTTGGCCCTCTTCGTCTTCGTCCTCGTCTTCGCCTGCAGGTTCAGCAGGCTCAGCAATCTCTGCAGTCTCTCCTGCTGCTGGTGCTGGTGCTGCTCCTTCTCCTTCAATAGGTGCGACAGCAGCGGCAGGTTCTCCAGCGACGGCGGCAGATTCACTTGGCTCACTTGGAGGCGGGAGATCAATGGGAGTAGAACTGTCGTCCGGGCTGACTCCATTCATGGGTGCGCGGTAAATGCCAGAGAGGAAGACCTGCTGGAAAGACGCAAGCGAGTAGATGTAGTACGAATGTACCTTGCTGATGTCGTTCATGAGGAAGAAGAGCAGCGAGCCACGGGCAGCGATACTGCGGTACTTTTCGCTCGTAATGTTGACTGACTCCTGCGTCTTCTTGGCCGCCTCCATATTGTTCTGCGTGAGCTGCGCTTTGTGCTTCGTGTCGCTCAAGATGCTGATAAGCGGCTGGTTGTTGGTGATGTCGTCGTCGGCGCTGGCCAAGTAGAAGAGAATGTCGTCCTCCAGTTTCTTGAGCTCGATTTTGCCATTGTTCTGCTCCTGAATGAGCTTCTCGCGCTTTACAGCCAGATCCTGGCGCTCCTTAGAAACTACGAGGTTCAGCAACTGGTCTTCCAGTCCCAACATGGTCACTGTAAAGTTGACAATCGTGCATTCGGCCTGGATCTCGGGCGGGTAGTGTGGGTTACCCAGCTTCGTGTGCAGATACAAGTGGAAGTTGTCGTTGTACGGCACAGAAGCATCGCCGATCTGAATCTCGTAGCGCGCGCCACGACGTGAAGTAGAGCGCTGGATCACCGGTGCCAGGATCGGATCGATCTTCTCGCCCATATTCTCAATCAGGAAGGCTCCATCGGTGCCAATCGCCGTCTTCAGTCGCTCGAGCCACATCTTCTGACCCACACGCACGATAATGAGGTTGTTGGCTGCCTCCATCTCGCGAATCCACGCGATAGCTTGCAGTTGCGGGTCAATAATGAGTGGCCGTCGCCCCATGGACACTGTCGTGACCACAATGGCGCCATTCTCCGTAGACACGCGGTCGGACGGCAGTTTCTGCGTGTTCCATTGCGCGATCTGCGCGTCGTCCGTGAGGATCAGCAGCGGGTTGGCCTCTTCCGACATGGCGATACTCTCACCGCCCGCTGCTGTGCGCAAGTACGGCACCCAGTGCTTGTTAATGAGCTCATCACGGAACGGTTTGGTGAACGGTCCAATGTACGAGATAAAGGCTGAAGCTAGCAGCACGTCGCCCACCAGTAGATCCTTCTCCTTCTGCAGCTGCAGCACATTGATGCCCCAACGTACGTTCTCACTCGACAGATCGTTCGTGAGTGTACCCGCGAGCTTCATCTTGCGGTTACCGGCTTCCACAGCGTTCACTGCGTCCTCCTTTTCCTTCTCAGCAGCCGCGGCTTCCTCCAGAAGCTTGTCCAGCTTAGCCTGCAGGTCCGCCACGAGTGCTGTGACCTCTCCGAGTCGTGTGTTGGCAGCCTCGAGCTCCGCGTTGGCAGCTGCTAGCGCCTGGCGCTTGGGCTCCACTGTGACGACAATATCGTAGTACATGACGATGTTGATGACCCAGGAGCAGAGACCTGCAGCGGCCTTGTTCTTGGTCAGGATAATATCGTAGTTGAAGTGCTCGAGGGCGAGATATTCGCGCACTTCTTTCCAGTTGATGGCCGGCACCTTGCCATCGTCCACCACCTGCTTGAAGCCCACGAGGTAATCAATGTACTCGGGGATATTACCCAGAAGTTGTTTCTTGACCGTGTCCCACTTGGCGTCCTTCACTTTACCGGCCTTGGTCACCTGCACATTAGGATGCACGCCAGCCAGCAGCACCATTGTGGCCGAAAACACATCGTCCACGCCTGCAGGAGGCTTGGACATGGTTTTACACTCACCTAGATCCTTCTTGTTGAGCGAGTCCAGAGCCGCCATAGCTTGTTCCACAGCCGGTTCAGCCTTCGCCAGGTCCTCTTGCGTTGATCGTTGCTTTTCCGTGACTTCCGCCTGGATCACAGCGCACTTGGCAGCCTCGTCACTCGCCTTCTTGCTCTCTGTCTCCACGTTGGCTTTCTCTCTGTTCACCGTCTCGGCGATACCCGATGCCACGGCCTTCTTGTCTTCAGCAGCCTCAAGGATCACCTTGAGCTCCACTTCGAGTCGGGACACCGTATCTCCCGTTTCCTTGAGTTTCTGGAGTCCTTTCTCCAATCGATCGATAGCTGCCGCGTATTCATCCACCTTCTTGCGCAGAATCTTCTTGTAGAGCTGCAGCAACTCCAAGTACGATTTGGGTGTCGTATACACGTAGCGACGATCGACGTTGAAGAAGCGCTCGGCACAGATATTTACGGACTGGAAGGAGAAAGGCATGAAGTTCTCGATGCCTGTGCGGGATTCGTCCGAGCCCAACAGGTCTCCGATCTCCTTGAGTTTTTCGCGACCCACAGAGAGCAGCGCTTCCTTCGGCCACGGCTGGAACCAGTCAATGACCGTGCAGTTCACCAACGCTGGGAACTTGCGTGCGCGACTGCGGAAGTCGTCCCCCACGGGCGAGAAGCACAGACACATGTGCAGTCGTTTGCGGATCTCGGCCTGGAAGAACTTGATCACCTCCTTCCGGTCCTTTGAGCCGGCTACGGGCGACAGCAAGTTCACGATATTGTCCATATCTTCCATGGCGAAGAGATCCGGGATCTCACCCGAAGCCAGAAGATCGTTAAGGTAGATGAGGAACTTTTCGTTCGTGATCTGCGAGTCCGTGAGCATGAACACGATTCCACCGTCCTCTTCGTTGCGGGACAGCATCTCCACCACAGCCATGTGCATCTTGCGCAAATCTTCCTTGAACTCGTTCTCGCCGTATTTGGAGCTGATTGTGATCTGTCGCACCGAGTAGCCGCAGATATGCGAGGCCAGACGTGCCAGTGACCGCTTGCCGCTTCCACCCACACCAACTAGCAACGCGTGGCCACTTTCGTTACGCAAAATACGCACGATCCGAGCCACGTGCTTGACAGCGTCGTCGAAGAGATCCAAATGCATGGCGGTGTTGCTCTCGTTATTGTTGTAGTCGCGGAGCTGAACCTGCAAGTTCATCTTGAGATCGTCCAGATTCGTGCCCATGACCTGGTCGTACTCGGGGTCGCCATCCTTGGTGAAGTGGCAAAAGATGAGCGGCCAGGAGTTCTCCGCAGCGTAGTAGCGGCTCGTGTTGCAGGACGCAAAGGACCGCTTCACCTGCAGTTGCACCAGCTGGTTGTACTTCTCAATGTCGGCTTTGCACACGAGTCGGTCGCCGTACACGCGCTCGCTCTCGTGTAGCCAGAGCAATACAAACTTCTCGGCTGTGTTGAAACGGTCCGTCTTGGAAGCAATGAGGCCTTGGAAAACGTTGGACAAGTGGCGCACGTTGAACTCGTAGTGGAAATTGGCTGCCGTCTTCCGGAACGTGTTCACCACACTCGCGTGCAGACTCAACGCCGCCTTGATGAGCGCATTGGAGAACTGCGAGTTGCTCAATTCGTCAGAGAAAGTCGCGAGATGACCTCCCAGGAAGGTCTCGTAGATCGTGACGAGACTGGGGGCCTCGGGCATGCCCATGGCAAAGGTACAGAAATGACGCTGCAGCCGCGGGTCAATGAGGAAAGAGCCTGCTGTCGGGTTCATACCTGCCACCACCTGCGTGTTGAGGATGTTCTGGTTCTGCAGCTTAGCGCGGTCGAACCAGTGACGGTACTCCATCACCTGGCGCAGCAGCGAGATGGCACTCTGCGTGTTATACGGGTCTACCTCAGGCAGGTTCAAGTCGTCCATGAAGTAGATGAGTCGTGCTTTGCCCGGTGGTCCGAGATTGCAGCCTGTCTTACGCTCCAGTTGGCCGAACATGGCTTGCTGGAGGATGGCACCGGTGGTGTAGAAATTGAAATTGATGGTGCAATAGCGGAAGGCGGCCGTGGCTTCGTCCTTGCTGAGCTTCTTGAGCATACCCATGATGTTCTGCGTCTTGCCTGTACCGGCAGGACCACAGACCATGACTGGAATGTTCTTGGAGATGAGATTCTCGAGCCAGAAGGCGATGGACGCTGTTTCCGTTGTGGGGACCGTGATCTGGTTGATAGGGCTCGGCGACTTGTACGTTTCCGTGTAGAAGTACGGACTCTTGGACCACGAGCTGAACTTGGAGGCCTCCGGGTCCAACCAGAAGTCGAAGACCGTGTTGCTCGCAGACGCCACGAGCTTCACGTCCTTCCACTGGTTCTTCCACCAGTTGCTGAACTCTGCCGAGTAGTTGGTGCCGTCGTCGCTTACCGTGAGAATCGAGCCGAAGGCCCAGACGCAGCAAAAGACGAATGTGTTCTGCATGACGGTATAGTCCTCCAGCACTTGTGGCGTCAAGAGACAATCGATCATGTTGAGAAGGTTTGTCACGAGTGTCGTCTCCTCCACAGGAACCACGGGCACGAGCTTCTTGCGGAAAAACTTGAGTGTCGTGTCCACGTATTGGTCAAACAACGCCTGGAACTTCTCGCGCGTCTCGGGAGTGAACATCATGTTCTTCAGTCGGTGATTCGCAGGCTCTGCGCAGTGGCGCTCCAGCCAACTGTCGATCATACAACGCCACTGATAACCCTCCGACGTCGAAATGTACAGGATGCCAGCGCGTGAGACGGTGGCGGGCGTGGCGTACACCAAGTCGCGGATCTCGAAGATCATGCGCATGTGCACTTTGAGCGGGATTCGCTCGTTGGAGGCAAGTGTGAGCATGCGGTTGTCGTCCATGACCGAGTTCATCGACTCGATCCAGTTGGCGTCGAGATCTCCATCCAGGATGATCCACTTGGGGTTGTTGTCCTCGTCGCCATTGTCGCGACGACGCGAGCCCAAGTCGCGCATGATACGCGACAGCAGACCGTCTTTCCATTCGCGCGTCTTAAGCACAATGTAGCCGTACAGTTCGTTCGTGCTCACGGACTTGGGATTCAGGTCCTGAACTTCCATGGGCGTACCCATGATCTCACGGGCCTTTCGCAACGTCTTCCACGTCTCCGTCTTGCCGGACGACGGTGGTCCCATCACGAAAACACAATGACGGATAGCTAACAGTTCCGAAAGCTGTACCACTTTGAGCATGAACTCTGGTCGTGGCGTATTGCCAATAGCTTCGGAGGCACCCTGAACCATGGATTCCAGCTCCATGTCGCGCTTACGTGGCGGATCATTTCGTACGTCCACGTTCGGACTGTCACGCGGGAACAAATCACCCAGCAGTCCAAAGAAGATGACCATGTCCTCCGCCACGATCTTGGGGATGTTAAAGTCTCGTAGCGCACGCATGAGCAGGTCAATCTCCGGGATGTCCGGCTCAGCACGTTTAAAGGCGCCAGCCACACACAGCACGCTCTTTACAGCGCGAAGCCCCCAGTCGTAGTGCAACTGCTTGGACAACAGTTGGCCCAGCAGCGAGTAGAGTCCGTAGAACTTGGAGGCCAGGATCTTGGCTTGCGTGAACCCTTCAGCCATGAGCATGTTCTCGCAAATGAGCACTAGGTCGGGCACCATGACCGTCATGGGGCGGAAGAGCGCCTTGAGTCCTTCCGGCAGCTCGGAGCGACCCAGATATCCAGGGTTCATGGTGATGAAGGCGCCTACAGTCGGATCCAGGGACACATCGTCGTTCTCGAGGATAAAACGCTCGTCGTCGGCCTTACAGGCGTCGCACACAGCCTTGAACTGCACGGAACAGACAGAAAGCACCTCTGGCACGAGGCGGTTGAACTCGTCAAAGCAGCCCCAGGAGCCGGAAGACGCCAGACCTTTGAAGATGTTGCCCAGACTCTTGAAATCCATTTCGGGCGAGCAGTTGAACACGTAGCAGACTTTCCCCAACGCGTTCGCCAAGTCCTTGGTCGTCTCTGTCTTGCCGGTCCCAGCAGGGCCTGCAGGTGCACACCCCATCTGTAGATTAAGCGCCTGTGTGGCTGTCACGTAGATGCGATCAGTGAGCGGTGTGATCACCAGCCGCGGACCATTGCCCAGGTACTCGTAGTCGTACGGGATACCGGCGTCACAGATGAGGATCTGTGCCCGAGCGTTATTGGCACCTCGGAAAGTGGCGTCACGCTTCAAAAAGCTGCCTTGCGCTGGAGAGAAGTAGTGCTTGAGCTGCGACTGCCATTGAAAGTGGAGAGCGTTGTCCACACCTGCGCGGATCATGTTGGCCACAATGTCTCGTCCGTGGGCGTCCATAGTGATGAGCACCATGACACGTTGTCGCTCTGCAAACGTAATGTCGCTCTGCGTGAGCTTGATCAGATCTTCCAGCTGCTTCTCCTGCAGCTTGTTGTAGTTCTTGAGCGCATCCTGCTCCCCAGATGCAATGGATCGGAAGGCGCGTTCCACTTCTTGCACGTAGTGCACACCAGCGGCCAGCAGGATAATCTGTGCTGCGTCCATGGGTTTGTCCGTGTCGTCTTTGAAGTTGATCCACTCGGTTCGCGGCATTTCTGTATACGCCACGAGCGAGCGCTCGATGTGCTTGAAGAGTGTCAGTCGCATCGCGCGCATGATGGTCTCCAGGTAGATCTCCGCCTCTCCGTTGAGCACTGGCGGCTCAAAAAAATCCACGATCTCGTGACCCACACCCGCGACAAAGGATGTGGCTACGGGCCGCTCGCCTGGACCGCGCTCCACGAGTGTGAGTGTCTTGGTAGCGAGGTAGATCTTGGAGCAGTGTGGCATAATCCGATCCGGGTGGGAGCCGTTCGAGAGGATATCTAGCAGATCCGCCTCGGACATGAAGTAGAACCGTGGGAACTGGCGGCGCCGCCCGTCCAGGAACTCCTTGAGGCGGTGCTTGCACATCTCGAGCTTCTCCACAATGTTCTCCAGCCGCTTGATGAGACCCTCTTCCGTGCACGCCTTCTGGACGTTGAGCACGCTCCACGCTCGCCTGAGGATGGAACGCACCTCCACATCAATGTCTTCAAAGTCAGCTGTGAGTTCAGGCAACTGCTTTTTCACCTCCTCCGACTGAATGAACAGCGGTTCCAGATAACTCCAAGAGCGCTGAATGTCACCTAGTAAAAGCACCACTTCGTTGATAGACGAGAGACCAATCTGCATGGCAGCCACGCGTGGCTCGAACTCGGACTGATACGGTGACGCACTCATACCCTGCACATCAATCTGGTGCGTCTCCAGCAGCTCGAAGTTCTCCTCCGAGACCTTGAGCAGCGGTACGAGGTCCTCTTCGCTCGCACCGGGGTTGTACGGACTCATTTCCCAGTCCACTTCGGCCCAGAGCGCCTCGAGTTCGATCAGTCGCAACTCCAGCTCCTGCTCCTTCTCGGCTTCGTAGCAGATCTCATTGATATCCGAGCTGAAGTTGTGCAGGTTTTTGCTCAAGATGAGTGACAGTCGCTGCTCTGGGTCTTCGTCTGGCGTCGGGAACTCGCCCGTATGCGCCATGATGCGCTTCCAGTGGCGCGGACGCATGTACGTGGCTGACACGCACCGAATGAGCGGGTGCGTCTTATCGAAAGACTGACACTCCTTCAAAATGGACGTGTACGCGTCGCTCCACTGAATGCCTTTGGGAATCTTCTTGAGCTCCTTGAGCATGGACTGCACCTCGATTTGCAGCGCGTTCACGTCCACTTCTTTGAAGAGGATGTCCTGCGTGGTCGCGAAGAAGATCTTAGCGCGCTTGATGATAGACCAGACAGTCTTCATGGCATCCACGTCGGCGCGCATGAGCCCCATCATGCGCAGCGACTCATTCATAAGCTGCGGGAAGCCAAAGATGGAGCACAACTTGGTGTTCTCCTCGCACTTGCTCATCTCGGCATTCCAGCCCACGAGGTAGCTCTCGATCTTCTCCAATCCCTTGCTGGGCTCGAGTTCGGAGGACCAGAACTCGAGGGTCTTGAGTGACTCCATCTTTTGTGCGATCGTCCGCTCGTACGCCACGATTTTCTCCTCCGTCTTTTCACTAAAGATGCGCGTGGGCTCCTGCACACGCTTCTCCGTCATGGGCACCTGCTTCTGCACGTCTGCGAACAGTTTCTCCATGTTCTCAATGTCCACGAGTTCTTTGTCCACATGACCGCCAGTCTTCTTGATGTTCAGGAAGAGCTGGCGAATTTGGTCCAAGATCAACACGTTCGTGCTCTTTTCGGTGTCCAGCTTACGGATGATTTCCTTCACCTTCCGCAGTGTCTCCAGCCCGTCCGTCTCATTGCTCGGGATGTCCTTGCGGAGGTCCACGAGAATACGACGGAATTCACCGTTACGCTTGTTCATCATAGCCATTAGACGGCGGATGAGATCGGGCGAGTCAAAGTCCTTCTGGCTCCCGAGTGGCGGCATGCACTTGGACTTGTTCTCGTCCGTGGGTGGTTGAAAGATGGCAGTGAACGGCGAACCGCGTACGGGTCCTTCAATGCCGCTGAATGTTCCTGTGAACACCACAGAGATCTCGTACTTGCCTGGCTTTGGAGGAGTGAACGACACCACGTATGTGCCGTCGTTCTTGTCCACAATAGATGTGATCTGCTGTTCGTTAGGCTCCTCCGACTTGGGGTCTGCGTCGCAGAATTTGAGCATGATCACGAACTCGTCGCCACCACAGTCCCGTGGGTTGTCGTCCTTATCACGTGCCTGGATGATGAACGCCGTAGGCAATTCAGCCATACAGTTCTCGCTCAGCGCTGCCACTAGGCACGGACCGAATGCCAGCGACTTGGGCGCCGCAGTCACCGAGTGGAAGCGGAAAGACGTCGCCACGTTCGTGTACATGCCACCAGACAGCGAAACACGCACTTCAGCGGGCAGAGCACCGTACTTTTCGAAGTTCGGAGCCGTGGCCTGAAGCACACTGGGGCTGAGTACGCTGCCAGTGACGTCCACCGAACCTTTGGCGACTGCGAACCGCAGTGTGGCAGACTGTCCCGTGAAGTTGAAGCCGTGCACCTTCACAGTAGAATTGCCCGTGATCGGACCTTGTTTGGGTTCAATGGACGATATGGAGTACGGCGGACCGACAATCTCGCTCGCGTTGAGCACGTGCAGGTCGTTGTACCAGCGGTTAGCCCAGCCACCGAAGAAGAGCAGGTGGTTTGTACTGGCGTCAAAGACCATGGCCGTGTCGGCGCGAGCCGAAGGCGTGTCCCCCTTTACTGGTGGAGTCAACCACTCCATGCTGCCAGTGTCCAGCACGGGCGTACTGTTCAAATAGGCGCCTTGTGCTGTGCCTGACTCAGCGAGATCTCCGCTGTTGCCTCCGAACATGAACACCTTCCAGTGTGGCACGGCGGAGACCCCCACGCACGTGTGGTTCCAAATAGGAGATTCTAGTGGCGTACTGAGCGAGCTCCAGGTTTTGGTGGGCAGATCGAAGACGAAGATGTCCTGGAACTGCTTAAAGCTGTTCCAGCCCCCGATGACTAGTAATTGCTCCTTCACGAGGCATGTCTGATGACCTGAACGTGGCTCGGGCTTTTCGCCTTCCGTCTGGACCTCCTCCCATTTGAAATGACGAAGATCCAGTGCGTGGAGGTCATTGAAGTCTGTGCGACCGAAGCCGTTGCCACCGTAGCCACCGAAGACGTACATCTTTTCGCCCACGAGCGTGGCGCTGTGTGCGCCGCGACACTGCGGCAGACCTTCCCAGAAGCTCTGCGCGTACTTTTGCTCCCAGACCTTGAGCTCCGTGTTGAAGAGCCAGAGGTCGTTCATGCGCTTCTCCGAGGAGAAGCCACCGAAGATCACGAGCTTCTTGTCGAACAGGACGGCTGAGTGACGCCAGCGCGGTGCCGGCACATCTTCTTCGCTGCTACCGCTCGAGACGATCTTCGTCCACGTGTAACCTGTAAGGATCCAGTCACAACCACCGTTATTATGACCAAGAACACAGAGGGGGTGAACTTCTTCGTTCCCCTTCTACCTGCACTGCTTGGTGCCAGGGAGTCCAGCAGGTAGAAGTACTTCCAAATACTTTCGAAGTACAGCTCACGTACCATTGATGTCCAGTTTGTAGAGGTCGTTGGTGGGTCCAGGTGGGGATTTGTGGTCGCAGCCACCGAAGAGGTAGACGCACGTCTCGGTCTCCGAGCTCTTGAGGGTGAACGAATGGCCGGAGCGCTTGGCTGGGATCTCACCCGCCTGTTTGGGCTTCACCCACGTCATTTCGGGCTCGCAGCCATAGCCGATCGGCTGAAGAGCATAGGAGGTCAGTGCAGAGCTCCTCGATTGATAAACCGACGTTCGACCTCATACGTACCATGCTGACGACGCTCTCAGCCCGATCGGCACACCGCACTCACCACCAGGCAATGAACAACACCAGGAGAGAAACAGCTCGCCTTGTTCTCCTCGTGACTGTGTGCTAGACGCTGCCGGGCCAAATGAAGCAGGAAAGATTCCACCGTGCAGCGAACCGTTGCTAGGAAGGCTGTATCAAGAGTCGCGACCGCTCACCTTCGCGGAGATCGCAAGATACATGCACCGCCACTAGTGTACGTCCGCCAGTTCACACACAAATACTAGCACTCGCATCCAGCTATGCAGTCAGGATCGCACGTTTCTGAGGAGAACAAGCACAAATAAGCGAGTTGCAGAGGCAGCCGAGATCCGCCACGCGATCTCACGCAAAAGCCCTCGTTCTTCTTCTTGGAGTCCTCGATGCTCGGGTTACAATCCTCCCTCCCTAGACACGTGGAAAGGTGCACTGCAATTCGTGGAGCAGACGCACTTGGCTCACAGTGGCCACTGGTCGATGGTTCAGGAGCCTAAAGCCCCACACCACGTCGTCTCGACGTATATGGCGCCAGAACCAGCAGTCAATACGGCCGACCGTAGTGTCTCCTTAGTTGTTGAACTTGAAGAAGATGATGTCGCCGTCCTGGACCTCGTACTTCTTGCCCTGCTGCTTCAGCTTGCCAGCCTTCTTCACAGCCTCCTCCGAGCCCACTGTATTCCCCACAGCAGCCACCCAAACAAGCAAATGAATCCGTCAGACCACTGCACACATCCACATAACTACCCAAATAGGCACCAAGCCAGCCAGCAACACGTACACTCTTTCAGGTCGGCGAACGACTGCACCTCGGCCATGATGAAGCCCTTCTCGAAGTCTGTGTGGATGACACCGGCAGCCTGCGGTGCCAGTCGGCCCTTGCGGATCGTCCAGCCACGCACCTCGTCCTTGCCAGCCGTGAAGAAGTGGATCAGACCCAGTGCGTGGTAACCCATCTTCAGCACGCGGTTCAGGATAGACTTGTGCGTCGGGTTGGCTTTCTTGTACTCCTCCAGCTGGCCCGCCGACTCGAGGTCCAGCAGCTCCAGCTCGAACTCACAACTGATGGGGATCACGGGCTCGTCGCCACCACGTTCCTTGACGAACTCGGCGATCTTGGGCAGGTACTTGTTGCCCTTGCGCAGGTAGTCACGCTTGCTCACGTTGATGAGGTACACCACGGGCTTAGCCGTCAGCAGCTGCAGCTGGTTCAGCACCTCCACCTCCAGAGCGCTCCACTTGCCGAAGGACACGTCCTTGCCGGCCTCCAGCCACTCTTGCACGTGCATCAGCGCCTCGTACTCCAGCTTCTTCTCCTTGCCGCCCACGCCACGCTCCACGTTCTTCTTCATGCCTTCCGTCGTCTTGGACACCAGCGCCAGGTCCTTCAGACGCAGCTCCTCCTGGATGATCTTGATGTCGCGCACCGGGTCCACATTGCCCTCCACGTGCGTCACGTCCTTCGAGTCGAAGCCACGCACCATGTGGTAGATGGCATCCACGGCCTGGATATGCGACAGGAAGGCGTTACCCAGGCCGGCGCCTTCCGCCGCTCCCTTCACCAGGCCGGCAATGTCCGTGATGGAGATGACGGGCGGCACCACGCTCGCAGGCTTGTACTTGTCCACGAGCCAGTTGAAACGCTGGTCGGGAAGCGGCACCACGGCGTCGTTCGGGTCGATGGTGCAGAACGGGAAGTTCTCGGCCGGAATGTGCAGCTTTGACAGGCAGTTGAAGAAGGTGGACTTGCCCACGTTGGGCACGCCCACAATGCCGATCTTGACATTGTTGCCCGGACGCCCGAGGTACACGCGGCTGGTCTGTTCGCCACCGTCAATGGCCGCAGTAGTAGCACACACAGCACAACACACGTGATGTCAGCAGTCTGTAGACGTCTGGGAGGCCGTGCGGCCTCGCCCGTGGGCGCGGCAAGAGGCCTACCTCCTCTGTCTTCTTCCCCTTCGGCGGCATCTTGTGCTGGTTTCGGCAGGTGCTTGAGAGGCTTGCTTGGATCAGGTCCGGTAACTGGAAATGACCCTGACTGGCTCAAATTGCGCCCACAAAGTAGGTGTGGTCCACTTTAGGGGGCCGGGAAACTTGCCCTCAGTATGGTATACTGAGGCACGTCACTCAGCCCGCAGTTTGGGGCATAAAGCCCTTACTGCGGCATAAAGTCACGATGAACTGCCTCCCATTTGGCATGATCTAGAAAGAGGCTGGTGCACCAAAACCCAGCGACGCTGATTGGCCATAAAAGGCATAGAAGTAGCACTTTAGGAATGAAAGGGTGAATACAGCGATCACATCCAAAAAGGCATATTTCGCTCGACCAATCTGTTGCACCTGGGTGCATGAGAAGGACAGACGGACGGAGTAGAAGTTGTTGTTAGGTCCCAAAATGACCTCCCGCTGCACAAGGATCCTGTGTGGGCATACTCCAGTGAGGCCCAAGGCGGCAGTGACGACAAACACCCCGTGGCCTGAAAGTTTTGCGCCGCATCCGTCAGTCTCCAGATCATGACAGTAAGAAATGACCTAGCTGCAAAGTGCGTCAAGGCACCACCACGTTCTCGCGAGCAACTCAACCTGCTACAAATTGGCTGTATTCTCACGAGGTGTGGCAATTTCTCGCGGCGGTACCTCCAAGCACCGCTCCGAACTTCACTACTCCACGTGACGATGCGCCTTGTTGCTGCCTGCTGGGCCACATCTTCTCGACGTCGCTCGCCTACCTTCGCGCATGCCCGCAGTGCCGGTGAAGCTCCTCGAAATGCGAGTATGCAGCCGCCTGGTTTGCGGAGCACTTCACGGGACAGCGGTGGCCGTCTTCGCGCTCAGCGTTCAAGGCGAGCAGGGTCCCTGCACGGCGAAAGCTGGA
>JAADYK010000254.1:0-27180 GCA_023338225.1 Halophytophthora batemanensis
CCATTGCGAGATACCAAGCGTCCTTTGAAAATTCGCCGTCAAGACTTCACCCGCGGCCTGGAGTTGCCTTGCTTTGGTCGCGCATACGGCAATAGTGGTGTTGAGTCGCTTTACGAGAGAACGAGGGAGAAGTGCGCCCTCTTTCTTGTAAAGCAAGTTGTCTGCAATGACGTCCAGTCTCTTCGCGTGCCTCGTTCTCTGCGAGCTCCGCTTGCTCTCCTCACTCCGTCATGGCAAGGACGAGATCACCATTCACTGCACCTTAGGGACACCGTAGTCGACTACCTCCACTCGTGTCCGCGCTGTCGCCGCTCCGCCTACGTTGGTGAGGTCGCCATGGCCTGAGCTCTAGAGGAACAAACCGGATTCCCATGGGTCTCAACCAGTACGGAGCTGGTCACCCTCCTAAAGTTCGACGCCTGGTGCGTCGTGCTGCAGATGGTCTTCGAGCTACAGGGAGTCCAGCATCACGTTCGCGTTCGAGCGTGGATGACTGAGGACGAGGTCCAAGAGCTTTTGATGCGCGACAATCGCAAACGGGTCGAGGCCGGATTCAAGAACATTCGGCTTGCGACGATCGAGGACGGCGAGCTTAGTGGCATCGTGCAGCAGGCGGCGGAAGCTCTAGCGCGGTTTGGCCTCCCTGCTCCTCCTGTGCTCGACTTGGTGGCGATGGAGAGAGCCTTCCTCGCTCACCGGGCTCGTGTGCTTGGCACGCCACCGAACGGTGGTCGTCGAGCTGTCCCGGGCCGCCCCAGATCTCCTGTGTGGCGCCGCCTTTCCGACGACCCAAACGCGCTGCACCAGTCGGAGACAATGTACTGTTACAGCTTGCAGAATGTGAAGCACAGCCGCCTTCCGAAGGTGGCTACACGGCACCTTGTTCGCGAGTGCGCTGTGTTCTCTCGTCTACTGGCCGAGACGCCATGGAGTTTCTAGCCTACGTGGGCTCGTGATATTTGAATACAGAGTTGCGTGTCTGGTGTGTCTGGTGTCTGCGTGCCTCTTTTCTCAGCGTGAGCTCGCATTTCGCTCCAGACTAGCTCCAGCTCTTCTGCATGTTTGTTTATACGCTGCGTATGCCCCAACACTGCTTTGCTCGGACGCACAGCAACAACAAGTCGGGGGTACAGCACCAGCACCTCGCTTTCTAGTGTACTTTCAACCTCCAGCCCCTCTGCGTGGACACCCCAAGTCGCGTGCTCGACAGAGCGCATCCGTGCAAGTAGTGTGCGAGAATCTGGCCCCAGGGCCGCGGAGAGACCAAAGCGAACCGCATTCTACAGCACGTGGCCGGCCGGAGGTTGATCAAGGTGCGCTCGGGGTGGAATCGTGCGAGCACTGCGGACCACAAGGAGCTGGGCTGCTATGACGAAGCGACTCTGCACTGCCGTCTATGTGTCCCACACAAAACGGAAGGCTCCGCCGAGCTCGCTCGCCATACAAACGCCAAGTCAACGGGGAGGGAGGGGGGCGCGGCGCCGCTCGCCAACAAAAGCAAAACAAGCGGCAGATCGAACTCAAGCAGCACCAAGCGGCTGTCTGCGCGTCTGCCTCCGACTCCCTCTCCGCGCGCCGACGTCTAACTGCGCGTGCACAAGAGACCATGGACCTGCCGCCGCCGCCTCCGGCCGCGGCCGCTAAGCGCGATGAGGCGGAGCGCGTCGCGCGCGTGTTCAAGGGACTCGCGGACGCCAAGAACCGCGTGGACCAGGTGGCGCAGGAGGACGCGCAGTTCCCGGACCTGGCAGATCAACTCGCCACCCAGTCCGAGCCGCAGAACTATTTCTTCGAGCCTTACGCGTCGCAGTGGACGCCGCAATTGGCCAAGAAGGGCAGCGTCGTGCCGTTGCCTGGCGTGGTAGCAGCCGCGCTGGACGACACCAAGGCGCTGTCGCTCTCGGGGCTGCTGCCGCCACTGCGCGCCGCATGGACCTCTGTAGATGCCAGACTCTTTGTGTGGAGCTACGCGCAACGTGGCCGTTTCGCTGCTGTAGAGTTCGACCAGGCCGTGGTGGCCGTCGGGTTGGTGGCTAAGCCGGCTGCAGGAGTGTTCACGGACAAAGTACGCCACGTTTTAGTGGTGGCTACTACTGTTGAGGTCCTTCTACTGGCTGTACTTGACGATGCAGACAGTGCCAGCGCCTCGGGAGGCCCAGGCTTCAAGCTGCAGCGCACCAAATTGAGCGTGAGCACGGACAACTGCGTGGTTCGACGTATTGTCACCACGCATATGGGTCGCATCTTCTTCGGCGGCTCAGACGGTGCCCTGTACGAGTTCCTGTACGCTCCAGCTCAGCACGCGGCCGCCGACAGCAACGGACTGCTCACAGCTATCACTGGTGGCGTCGGGAGCGTCACGAGCGCCAACAAACCATGCCGCAAGGTGGCGCACACATCCAGCTACGCACACTACTTGCCGCGCTTCCTGGCTGGTCTGGCCAGTGCACCCGGCAAGATCCTGGAGATCGCGGTGGACAATGCGCGCCAGGTGCTCTACGTGCTGCACCACGACGCACAAGTGACGGTCTTTGACCTGGGCGTCTCTGGAAGCGAGGCCAAGGTGGTCACGGTCGTGAATCTGCTCACGGACGGCGCCAAGTATGCGCGTGAGAACCGCCGCACGCGTGTGTCCTGTCCGGACGAGCGGCTCTTCCAGGCTCCAGCCGCGGGCGCCGGCGCCAAGAACAGCATGCAGGTCGTGTCGCTGGCGGTGGTGCCTCGGGACGAGTCGGCGCTCGTGACGCTCGTGGCGGTGGCTTCCAACGGCATGCGCTTCTACCTCACGGTCTTCTCGCGTCGTGCAGCATACTCTGGTGGCGTGGGCGGTGGCATCCCACGAGCCAAACGACCGACACGACTGGAGATCCTGCACATTCGACTACCTCCGCCAGCCATCGCACTGCGTGACGCGCCGCCGTACCACGCCAAGGAAGGCATGCAGCCTGGGTATGCTCCCGGGAAGAGCCCTGCAGCGGTGCACGTGGCGTTCCACCGCAAGGGCGTGTTTTTGGCGGTGGAAGGTCGGCGCGATCAGCAGGATCAGCTGGTGGAGATTGCACACGACCCTATCAGCACCACGGCGCTGCCCATGCAGTCGGCGGCTTCCACGCGTAAGCCGACAATCCGGGAGGCGGTGTCGTTGGACGCGTGCATTGGCAAGGTCGTAGATATTCAGGAGCTGGACCCGTACTCGAGTGCAGGCCCGGAGAGTGCTTGGCTGACGCAGACGCCGTCGATTCCTGGTGCTGCAGCGAGTAAAAGCGGCTCCAAGCGGTCATTCGACGAGATGAGCACTGGTGTCCCCGGTAGCGGTCAGAGCAACGGCAACGACAGCGTGGCCGTGGTGGGGGAGATGGCGCTGCAGTTCTCGCAGCCGTCGCGGCACTTTTTGTGCCTCACAAATGCTGGCATCCAAGTGTTCAAGAAGATCCGACCGCTGGACCAGCTGCACCGTGTCTTGCTACTCTCTCGTGGCCACGAGCTCAAGGCGGCGCTAGCACCTTTTGTGCGCTGCTTTGGCGAGATCCAGGTGTGCTGCATGCTCGTGGCGCTGGCCTGCGGCGTGCCCAGCGACCCGATGGTGAGCGAGGCGTCGACTGCTGCCTCGCTCGTGGCTCCGCGTCGCAATGGCAGTGCTGGCGGCATGGTGGCCATGAAGAGCGATGAGTACATCTATACGGCGGCTGTTCAGGGTATCTTCGAGTGCGCGCAGGGACCGCCAGACAACGTGGCCATGGAACCTGCTAGCGCCTCGAATGGCGCCGCAAACGGCAGCTCGACCAGCACGCGCATCGTGCTGACCACGGAGTTCGGCATGTCTTACCAGCACGACGGCCTCGTCACTTTTGCGTGTCGCGTGCTGAGGCCGCTGTGGACGTCCAAGACGCTCGGTCGTCGCGTGGTCACTCGTGTGTCCACTAACGTCCCCAAGGGCAAGGCGCCTGCACACGTTACGACGTACGAGAACGTGCACTCACCCGAGCAGTTGGATGAAATCCGCGAGATACTGTTCCAGCTGAGGCAGTTGATGGAGAGCGCGGGTCCCTTCGCCGTGTCCATCAGCGGTGGTGCCGCGTTGGAGAATAACCCGAGTCTGGACGGTAGCAGCGCTCCGTGGGCCGAAGGAAACGATCTGTCGCGCGTGTCGGAGCTGGTCATGCGTCACCAGAAGGCACGCAGCGAGGAGCAGCTGAAGCGCGAGGCGCGGTTCAAGGCGGAACAGCGTTCGCTCTACTTTCTGTACCAGTTGGTGCTGCGCAGCATCGAAGCGATCTCGCTACTGCGGCTCGCGCAGGAGTACAAGGTGTCGCTGGAGGAGCCTCTGGCGCGGTTGAGCTTCAGTGAGCTGACAACCACGTCGGAAGGCTCGCTGGCCGCCAAGACCATGACCAAGGCACTTATGCGCGGCCACAACGAGAATAACCAGTTCCTGATCAAGCAGCTGCGCGAGCAGTGTCCGTCCTTCTTCTCCGTGGCGGACCTGTGGCACTACCAAGGCTACAAGAGTCTGGCTTCCGCTAAGCTGAGCGGCTCCCCCGTGGCGCGCAAGAGTCTGCTGCGCGAGTCGCTGGACCAGTTCCTGAAGTCGTGCCACATGTGGGACACAGAGGACTGTCTGGATGTGCTCCAGGGCATTTGCGAGGACTATGTGCTGCTCAACTTCTATGAGGGCGTCGTGAAACTCTCACTGGCTTGTGCTAAGCACTTCCATGACGCGGCTTCCTCGGACCTCAGTGGCGTCAAGCTCACGTGGAAGCGTCAGTGCTTTGGCTGCATCCTTCTGGCTCTGCAGCGGTTGCTGGGATCTGACGGGAGCAGCGACAAGAAACAGGAATCCACCGGTCGTACTGCTGCCCCTGGTAGCAGCCCACAGGCCGTGGAGGATATGGTGACGCTGGACGACGATACACGCAACAAGTGTGTGGAGGAGCTTTTCCACTTCGCGCTGGCTTCAGAGGATGACGCCTTCCACGAGCTGCTGTACACGTGGCTGTACGAACACGGTCACTCGCATCTGCTCACGACGATCCGGTCGCCGTACATCGAGAACTTCCTCAAGGAGAAGGACCAGGATCTGCTCGTCAAGCACTACATGGACCAGCACAAATACCTCGTAGCCGCCAAGGTCTGGTGGGCGCGAGCCCACGAGGACGCGCTGGGCGACGATGATTACGCGACGGCGTCTGCGCTCATCACGTCGAGCAACCCGGACATCGTAAAGCGCCAGTACTACGTGTCCAAGGCACTAGGGTGCCTGAAGAGTCTGGAGGACGTGGGCGAGGCTGGTGAAGCCATTCGCGAGGTGCGTGACGTGCTGGACGTGCTGCAGCTGCAAGTACGCGTGCTCAAGTCGCTGGAGCAACAGACTATTGAGGTCGAGACAGCTTCTGCCACGACGCCGTCGGTGGCCACGGACGACGAGCTGCGCGAGCGGAAGATGGATGTGCAGTTACTGACCTTCAAGCTCTTCGACGCGTCCACGCTGTACAATCGGTTTGCGTCCAAGTACGACATGTGGGGCGAGTGTCTCCACATCATCCACATCTGCAAGTCGGAGGAGGCCGATGTGATCGCCGCGCTCTGGCGCAAGATCCTTTTCAGCATGCTGCCGGCGTCTTCGAGTAGTGCCGAATTCAACTCGTGGCGCGCCGACCAGTGCGAGAAGGCTGGACTTCTGGCCACGTCAAGCGCTGGCAGCAGCGGCTCGTCCTTCGAAAGTGGACTCTGGATCGGCCAGCTGCAGTGCAAAGTGCTGCGTCTGGGCAAGTCGCTCTACTTTGAAGGCGACGACGCTCACAGCGGCTCTGCTGCCGGCATTGGGGGCTTTGCCTTTCCTGTGGGCTTCCTCGCCAAGCTGCTGGAGCGGATCTCGCTCTGGTATCTGCGCCTGACGGACATGGGCACCTTTGCCGGGGACTCCCAGGAGGCGGCAGCGGCTATCGACGCCACGACCTTCAACTGGGTGCTCAAGCTCTTCCTGGATGTGGGTGTGCCACACCGCATGCTCTTGAGCTACTATGAGCAGCTCTACCGCGAACAGGGCAGTTTGCCTTGGACGCTGCATCTGCTGCAGTCCATGCTGGCCATCGTCACACTCTGGAAGAAGTATGCCATCTCGCCGCGAGCTGGGAAGGACCAGCTCGCAGAGTTCGCGGCCTGCTGTCCTCACGTCGTGGACCTCACCGACGACTTTATCACGGACCTGCGCGCTATTCCACTGGGTAAGTCACAAGTCTGTCACCCTGCTGTTGCATTGAAACTGTGGTTGACTGACTGAATGCATGCATGCGTCTGATGCGGTCTTGACCGACGCTGCAGATGAATATGCGGAGGCTTCGACGCTGCTGGACCAGTTCCGCCGACTCAAGAGCGAGCTCTTGAACTTCCGCAACCTCATGTAGACAGACAGACACGATCCACAATCCACGACCTTCGGGGCAGGACGCAGTATGCAAGACAAGAACGAACCACGGACGGCACGAGGAATCTCGACACGCAGAGCCAACTCAACCGCTTGTGAGCTGCAGTCACTCTGCTTCACCTCGGCGTCGCGACTCCCCTGCTGTTGGGAATAAATTACACGTTTTGCTACTCTGCGCACTCTCGACCGTCTGTGTCCACCACTGTCCACCAGCCCATTCGTCATCAAGAGAACTTCTGCAGCGAGAGCGCCAGTCGCACCGTTCCAGCGGCCACGAGGTCACTCCCTGCAGTAGACGACGCGGCTGTAGACGCAGATGCGTGGGTTTTGCTGCTCTTCTTGCCGACGCCCACCGATAGTGCCGTGTGCTTGGCCATGGTGCCCAGCCCTTTGATGGGACGGTACACGACGCCGGCCATGCCAATACCCACACCTCTGGCGAAGCCCTCGAAGCCATTCTCCCTTGCGCCTTTGATCGGGTCCTTCCACACACCCGTAATGCCACGATAGAACCCTTTGCCCACGCCCTCCGCGCCCGCCACCAAGTGCTCTCCAAAGTTGGAAGCCCATTCACGTGGCATGAGCACTGGGTACCAGGCTTCCTGGGCTTCAGTTGGAGCTGCTCCGGCTGCCGAAGCTGCCTCTGGCACCGTCTCCAACTGCGCCGCACTCACTTCAAAGCCGCCCATGAAGCGATCAGCGCTCACTTTATTGTAGTCAAAGAGCTCGGCCACCAGAGGCGACGAGCCGTCCCAGGATAACAGCAACGTCTGGTGCCATCGCGGGTTCACGCTGTTGTCCACACGCTTGCTCGAGACGGTCTGCTCGCCCAGACGGAAGGTCACGTACGGGTCCGACTTGCCACTGATGTTCATGGCCGCCAACCCTGCTGCTTCGCGTAGCTCAATCACCAGCACGCCCACGTATTCCACCATGCCGTGCGTTGGCTTGGATACTGGTGCTGGTGCTAATGCTGGTGCTGGTGCTGTGACGCGTGTAGGGTGAGTGACGCTGCAGTCAGCACCAGTGGAGCGCGTTGAACTGCTAAAGGCGAAGAGTCGATCGCAGTACTTGGCGCGGATGAAGCGCTCGCGTTCGTCCCGTGGACACTCGGCGGTGGGCTTCTGCGGCGTGTGTTGCTGCTGCTGCCGCTCGGCGAGTGTCGGTTCCAGCGCGCGGTTGAGCTGCGCATTGCCCACGGATTCCATGAAGGAGACTTGCTCGGACGTCCACGAGTCCAGCGTGACGCTCAGTACGAAGGACACGTGCACGCCCAGCGAGCGATGCACACCCGCACATTGCGTGCAGATGAAGCCGCCGTGCGTCACTGTCGCCCACCTATATGCCCAGGAGCTACGTTAGCGTCTGTACAGCATTAGAGGAGATGGTGACGCATAGGCTGGCTTCCGACACGTACTTGGGGGAGATAGCGCCACAGTCGGCACAGCGGGTGTTTTCTGGCCGCGCTAAGGCTGCCAGCAGCCGCGTCTTAATCGCCTCGGCCTCTATCTGTTGCGTGTCGTCGCTGCCACTTGTGCTGCCAGTGGAAGCCATGCTGCCGGATACTAGGAGCGCAAGCCAGGCCAAGAGCGCACGTGAATCACGACACGCAGAGAGCGCCTGGTGCTGCAGCGCCCGCCCGCCCAGGGAACCCTCAGCCTACGCCAACTGGGGGAGAGAAGCACCGTACCTTGCTGATTGTCTTGCAGCGGTGACAGGCGCGCCGCGGCCTCTTTAGTGACCGGCATCTCCGTCTGCAGGCGCTGAATTCCTCGATCTCTCGGCGCTTTGTCGCTGTGAACTTCCTCGACTTCTGGGAAACTGTGGATCAACTGCTCGGCGATGTCGCTGTCGTTGATTGGTCCGAATCAGACTTGAATGGCGTGCCTCCGCCAATCCAGTCTACCCAACCGCGGGACACGGCAGGTGATTGGCTATTGCAGGGAAGCGACTTCCAGCTGCTGCGCCAACAGACACAACCGCTCGAAGTCGTGGTAGGTTACCTAGATGCAGGCACGAACGAATGGAGCAACATGGCACTGAGCTCTGGATGACCGCTGCATGCGGCGCGCAGTCAATGGTCCGGCGGCTGCAGGAGCTTGCACGGCCAAGAGACGGCTAGCCACGCAAGTTGCGAGTCGTACCCGACCGTCGCCGTCTCGATCGGCCTCTCGGAACAACCGCAGCGTCATCTCCTCGCTGGCGTGTGGCAGCGCCGTCGCGCAAGCCTGCCAAGACATGATACTCATTACCAGCTCGCTGTGCTGCTGTAGCGCATTGCTCTCCTAGCGTGGCAGGGTGCGTGTGTAAATACCTGCTGGAAGCTCCGGAGAGAGACAAACCCCTCGGAGCGCAGGTCCATGGCCTTGAACAGCCGACGCACGTCCTCGAGGAGGTCGGGCTTCTGCAGTCGTTCGGAGATCACCGTGGCAAAGATCTCACGTGTGACGCGAAGCCCAACATCGTCGTGAGCTACAAGTGTTGGGAAGACACAGCGGCTAGCTTGTTAGAGCGAACTGGGTGCATTGAGCCGCACGACTTGAGTTCCTCCCGCTGCCAAGGAGGACCAAACTCGGCATGCGCACCTGGAGCACGGCCGCGGAAGAGCTGAGCCACAAACAACTGCCCGTTGGCAAAGCACAGCACGCCAGAATCAAGTTATAGCGCCAGCTTCTCGTCTTCGCAGGCCTCCCCAGAGCTTCGAGTTGGAAACCGCACGCACTTTAGACGGGCGGATCCCCAGCGCCGCCGCCACAGCGCATTTCAGGTCGTGGCCCGCCAAGTAGCCTTCTCGCCGAACCACCATTGCCCGCCGTCACGCGTTCCACACGTTGGTATCGTCACGAGGAAGCGCGCAAAGTGCATGCTTCTGCCGGTTAGTGATGTAGACACTGACATGGTGGCTCGCGCACGAGACGCCCCACAGCGCCCACGCCGCGCACCTTTGCGCTCCCAGTCTGCGAAGACGAAGCAGCGCTCCACAAAGGCTCGCTCGTCCTGCATGGTGCCTCGGCTCCACAGCCAGCAGCGTCAAAGCCCGAGTCGGATCTCGTCACCTTCCGAAATGATGTCAATACCACGGATTCAGTTCAATTCAGCTATCATAAACATATATTTTGATACTTTATGTTCAACCCCTTCGACTTGAACCAACACAATGGAACGATATTTACGGAGATGATTCATCTTTACCTTCATATGGTTCAGAGTTCCATTTTGGGATTGTCAACAAATTGAACAAATTGTGTTGCCTCCAGGTACACCTGCAAAGGAGAATACACACGTTCAAATAATTTGTCAAGAAGCACATATTCTGTCTCATGGAAAGGCGTACTCGCAAATGTCGAGATTAAGGAAAACACTCGGGTTACGCGCGAAAATGCCAGAATGTCTGCGTTTGAGGCATCTTTGGCTGAATGGTTACGCAGGTTACAATGGTACAGTCCTCAGTCACAAAAGAGGCAACCTGCGAGCGGGCATTTTCATGAGCATAGAAAAAGTGGGTCATTGTCCGCGCTGATTGGCGAATATCCAAAGCCCCGACTCTCCGGCTTCGCTTGCTCTCCAATTACGGCCATTTCTTTTGCTACTTGACGTTGAAGTGCTTGCAGAGGCCAACCTGGCCGAACACGGACGCGACGTACACCTTGACCCGTTTGCGGGCGTCCCGTATCAGGAGATCTTGGAACTCGTCCTTGGTCATCCACTCTCGAACGCGAATATGGTGCTGAGCCCCCTGTAACTCGAAGACCATCCGCAGCAAGGCGAACCAGTGGTCTAACTCTAGGAGGATGACCAATTCCTCACGGGTTGAGACCCATGGGAGTCCGGTCAGTTCCCCTAGGACCCAGGCCATGGCGACGTCGCCAGCGGAGGCGGAGCGGTGGCAGCGCAAACCACGAGCGAAGGTAGTCGAATGTGGTGGTGAGCTCGTGACTTACGGCGCAGCGGACGGTGATCTCGTCCTTGCCGTGACGGAACGAGGGGAGTAGCTCGATATGTCGTGGGAACTCGGTGGTAGATTGGTGACAGCCAAGCGACGTCTCAATTCTTTATGGAGAGACCTTCGTCCATTAGTCAATTCGTAGTAATGGCAGCTTGGAGCTGTCACTTTTACTCACACGTGATGCTGCTTGTGTCCATAAATACTATAGCGCGACTCGCGCCAAAGCGTTAAAAGAGGAGATTCGGGTTTCGGTTGTGCTTCAGATATCGAAAGTTGTTCAATTACAGAGGACGAAATAGAGAGTGTCCAGTCGCTCCATGCTGTGACAACCTATAACCTGTGTATCCTCATTGCTCCATTTGCCGCCAGAAGAACATTCGGACCTGTGAGAACACATACGCTGCCTCTGTCTTCCATCCGTTTTCCCCCTACACCCGTCCAGTTCTCTGGCGTCGAGCCAAAGCCAAGGGGGAAGAAAGCAGCAGAGGAGAAGATGGCGGCTCTGCGTGCAGCTCGCGGGGTGTTGTGCGCGGCCACGCGACGCTCCAACGCGGGCGTGTCCCTGTCTGCGGGTGCGCTTGCGTCCTCGGCGCTGAAGGCGTCCGGCGTGCGCGCCTTCATGTCGACGCGCGCGCCCGACAGCCTCTTCACGGCGCCGTCCTACCCCATGCCGGCGAGTGAAGACCCGTCGCTGTGGAAAGACAAGTACCCGCGCGCGGACCCGTCGCTGATGTGGAAGGTGGGGTCATTCCCGCTGCAGGACGGCGAGGATCTGGAGGACGGCGCGCTGTCGTGCTCGGAGGACCTCTGGGACACGCCCGGCATGCTGAGCGCGCTCAACAGCGACCTGCCGCTGCGTGACGCCGACGGCGCGCGCGCCGTGGACGACCTGCTTCGTCAGCTGGACCACGCGGCCAAGCACGGCTACCTCGCGGACAGCGTGATCAAGAAGCGGCGAAAGAAAATGAACAAGCACAAGCACCGCAAGCGCAAGAAAGCTCTGCGCATGCGCACCAAGATGAACTAGGAAGGCCCCAGCCTCGGCTTCTGGCGCAGTCAGCAAGTCAGTACGACATCGGGGCGTGTTCGTGCGTCTGCAGCGTCCTTCTCCGCCTGTCTTGAAGGCTGCTGGCCTCTGCTCTTCGCTAGGACGCGTCGTGAAGAAGCCTCCGTGGTCATCTAGAAGCGACGATGGACTGCGCGGCGGCCGTCGCTGCGCTGCTGGTTCATGGCGTCGCTAGTCTGGAGCTTGATAGAGAAACCAGGGTGAGCAGCGAGCTTGTCCGGTTGCTTCCCGCTGCATGGATCCATTTCCTAAACGAAAAGCAAAGCAAATGCAGCTTAGCGCAGTACTTGCTCTCCCAGCGTCCTAGTGCGTGTCCTAATCCGTCTCCATACTGCAACGCACGTCCACTTCCAGGCCAGTATCTGCTAGCGACCCTTGGTAGCAGTCTCAATCCCGTACAGGCACAGGTAAAGGCCACGAGCGCCATGCTCAAGAAGCTGTCGTCGCCGCGACGCAAGTCTCGCCATGCTGCGCCTAGCGCGGACGGAGTCAAGAGGTCCGTAGTGCCTTGAACCCATCCCGAAGTGATGCTTGAACCGCCTTCTTAACCTCTGCGAGTGCATCTGCCTGCACCAGCAGAGCCGTTCTGAATGGCTTGGACGAGAGTGCTGACGCTGGCGAGCCGATGCTTGGCAAGCGCTCGACGCCGAAAGCCGCAGCAGCGAAGAAGAGCAAGACGAAGATCAAGGGAAAGGAGTTTCGCGCGGAGGATCTTGGTCACGATGAAGAAGCGACGGGTACAACACTCGGTTCGGAGGACAAGATGGAGAGCAAAGCCGTGACTGCGGGCGAAACTAGCTCCTCGCCGAGGAAGTCGCTGCGTCGAGGCTTCAGTCGCAAGCAGCTCTTTGAGACCGCCAAGTCGCCAGACGCCAAGTCGCTAGACGCCAAGTCGCCAGACGCCAAATCGCCAGACGCCAAGTCCCCCAGCAAACGAAGGTCGGCTTCTGCATCTCGAGGTCCACGGCTTAGTTGTGTCTACTGATCGCGATGGTTGCTTGCACTTGCCTTCTTGTTCAGGAGCTGGAAGCCGACCAAGCGCGAGAAGAAGGCAGCACACGCAGAGAAAGCCGGGGAGACCAAGAGCCACAACAAGGTCGGCGAGGACAACAACGACGTGAACGTACCTGAAGCTGGCGCGGAAGATGGTGGTGAGAACGAAGACCCCCCGGCTGGAACAAAGACACCAAACCCAGCAGAAGAGTCGCCGGCGCGCAAGAAGACTCGCTGGAAAATGAGCGTCCCGGAGATCAAAGCCCCGCGAGGACTCCGGTCGCCAAACGCTCGAGGGCTGCACACGGCTGCTGAAGCCAATACGCATAGCCCCGTCCTTGCAGCACAGGCACCCAAGCCCGAAGTTGTAGACTCGAGCCCTGACAAGGTGGCGCAGTCGAAAGAGGATGAGCCCACAAGCAAGAGCTCGCACAAGAACCAGTCGAACGTACTCTCTCCATTGCGTCGCCGCCAGCTAGAGCCAGAGGGGCTACAACCAGAAGCACCATCACCCTTCGTACCAGTACAGGACGCTCCAGTTCTCCTTCCGCCAAAACGCATGCTTCAACTAGACGTACCGCCAGCCCAGCAGCCAGAAGTGCATCTCATCGGCGAAATCGTGAGCGGTCACGGGTTTCGTGGCACTGGCGGCTTCCTCTGCAAATGGCACGTCGAGTACGGAAGCATGTGGCACCACATCGCCGGCGACCAGCTCGGCAAAACGCAAATGGATTTCCCGTCCACCGCTCCGTGGCAGGCAAATCCGGACGTAGTGGTGTGGTCGCATCCCATTGACTTGCACTTCGCAACGTCCGCTTTCCAGGGCTGGCCGAAGTTGTTGCTGCAGGTATGGCAAGTGGATTCCAAGATGACGCCCCACGTCATGGGCTACGGCTTCGTGCCCGTGCCGTTCGCGGCGGGGCAGCACGAGCTCTGGGTCTCTTTGTGGCGGCCGATGGGCTCAGCCAAAGAAGAACTGGAAGCGCGGCTGTTCGACCGGACACCTGAGCTGGCCAGCGACGACGCGCTCTTCAGCAATGCGTGGTCGGAACGATGCCGTTTGCAGACTGTCGCGACGGGAAAGGTACTCGTGCACATCGGCGTGCTGCTACGAAATTTCCAGGCAGGTGTCATTGCTGCGTAGTGGGCATCTGTATTAGATACGCAGGGCCAATGCAAGAAAGACGCTTCTGAAGCAAAACACGAAAAGTGTTGCACGTTACCAGTAGACCAGCACGTTTTCATGTGTAGCTCGCATGCCGGCTAGCTGCACTTGCTTGGCTCCCTCTTCTCGTCAGGAGCTGGTAGCCCCGTGTAAGACTAATCTACTGGCACGAGTTGAAGCACTTACTTCTGTATGATGTCCCACCTCACCGCAAGAATGAACCGTCTATCACCCTTGATGCCCACTGCTCATTTCTCGACCGTTTGGAGCTGCGCTTCAAGGCTGTACGGGAGTCGCGTGATTGAGAACGGATTGCCTTCCACTTGCCGAAGCGCCTCATGCTTGGCAATCGCCTCGCTTCTCTTGTCAGGGAACACTACATCGGGAAAGCAAGATAGCACCGACCCATTAGAAATCTGTAAGCATCTAGCGTCAGGGAATCGCGGTTGAAAGAGCACGTACCTTGTCGGAGCTGCTCGGAAGTCAGGTGGTCTTTCGCGAGCTTGTATAGCAACCTGGCGCTGTTCACCTCGCTCAGCCCCGTGAGACGAATCGATTGCTCGGGAAGGAGGTGTTTCTCGTCTTCGTTCGCATTGATCTTCAGCTCTTGGGTCGATGTCAGCAGAATCTGGCCAAGGTAGATATGGACAAGAATCTCATATCGTTAGCACAATGACACCCGAATTGCACCAGGTGAACAACGGCGTTTCTCGTTGCGTACTTGGACATGCGGGAACCTCTGGGCGATCTCCGCTACGTAGGCCCCGAGTGAAGGGAGGAGGACGTCACAGCCATCGAGAATCAGCAGCGCTGTGGCTTTCTGTGCACGAGTGCTGCTGTTTGGCACGACGACACCGAGTGAGTGAAAGCAGTCTCAGCCACCCTCATCACACTCATTCGAGAAACGTACCTTGGGAG
This sequence comes from Halophytophthora batemanensis, assembly GCA_023338225.1. Taxonomy (NCBI): domain Eukaryota; phylum Oomycota; class Peronosporomycetes; order Peronosporales; family Peronosporaceae; genus Halophytophthora; species Halophytophthora batemanensis. The sequence continues at coordinate 14,513 of JAADYK010000254.1, forward strand.
TGAGTGTAGGCGAGCATCGACATCCTTGACAATGGCGCGGACGACATCATCGTGCTGGCTGACTCGGGGTCGGGCCTGCCCCTCGTCAGTGAACTTGATAAACTTCGACGAACACATCTCCGAGATGGGGAAGAAGTGGACGCCGCTTGAATACAGGTGGACGTCCTTGGCCCACCTCGCCACGCGAATAGCAACCGCCGATTTGCCCACCCCTCGGGGCCCGTGCACGCAGCAGACGCGAACCTTCTGCCTCCGCAAAATCGATTCGATCTGGCAGGATCAATGCACAGCGACAAGTGCCAACAGCGCAAATGACACGCCATCAACGTTAGAGCCACGCTTGCAGCCATCAACGCAGATAGATAGCTCAGGTAGTACCTTCCGAACTTCCTCCTCTCGCCCAATGAAGTGCGTTGCCAGCATCGGAATGAACGGCGCGTTGAGCGTTGAGATCGTCATTCCGTTGGCCGGTGTTGGGTCCTCGAGAGCGCGGCCAATGATCACGTCGTGCTTCCCGTTGCCATTCGGAATCAGCTCGCAGATCTGGTCTGCCGGCCGGACAATCGGCAGCAAGTCGTTCAACGCTACGAGCTCGGCCAGAGCGTAGCTTTTCTCCACCGAGAAGCCCTTCAGGAATCCAGCAAATAGAGCCCTAGCACAGTGCGCAATCATGTGAGCACCGAGCCCCACCACGCACGATGACAACAACCACCCCTTATGCTTCTGTAGGCTGACATACCGTAGGAAGGCCGTTGCTCGCGCGAAGTGCTTGTTTGCGGAGCTGACATAGCACACGTGGGCAGCACCACATTCTGCTAGCATCGAAGCTGCCATAAGACATGAACCCAGTATTAGATAGACGCACACACACGCTCGGCGACTAGCTTATGCCGGGAAAGGTGCATGTACCTGTTGCTGAGGAGTTCGAAGGGACGACAATGAGCTTCGGTTGATCTGCGTTTGCTGTTCCATGCATATTGGCGACGAGTTAGACGCGGGAGATCTAATACTTCGCGCCGATAGGGCTGCAGCAAAGTCTGACTTACCACCAGCAAAAAGACGACGCATCTCATCTCTTTCCAGCCGTGCAGGCATGCCCTCGGGGCCGTCAACAATCACGTGGCTTTCGTCGCCTCCCCCGGCGTAAATCAGCACGTCCGTGTCGTCGTCAAATGCTCCCTTGATCGAGCTGGCTGTAGCACAGTCATACGCCGGCGTCTACCAGCCAATACACGCCCTCGTTAGTGCCGACAAACACCTGCGTCAATTGGCCCCAGAAGTCTGCTTACCTCGAAGCTGCTGATCATATTAAAGACCGAGAATATCCCTGATAGTCCCTCGATGAAGTGAGAGCCTGGCCCCTGCGTATCATCAAAGCAACTTGTCAACAAATGAAGTGACCACGGGAAGAAAAGGCGTAGGCATAACCAACCTCAAGCGTGTAGTCGCCGACGGTGCTGTCTTGTGAAAACGGACCCTCCTGTGAGCTCGGATCCGTCAGCAAAATTTTCTGCAGGAACGGGAAACAACAACACAGGCTCAGTTAGTAGAATACTTCCCAAACGAGGCCCTCCCCTGAAAACGCAAACTTACGCAGTTGATTTTGCGTATTTGCGAAGGAGTTTGCCCGACGGGAGTCACCACGGTGTCCAGCGCTGCTTCAGTTGCGATCGGGTCGTGAGAGACCAGCGATTGTGCTGTCATTGAGAGTGGAAACGGCACTGGAGCAGGACGGCTCGCCGGAGACAGATCAGCACCGCTGCTGGGGGGTTTGCTGGCATCCCCCAGCTCACAGGAAAACTTGTCGCCGGGCCTGACGAATCTCCCATCCCGCCTGCTTCTTCTGTACCGCTTACGGATCTTTTCGTGGTGCGGGGCACGAACCATTTTGTAAGCCAGCGACAAGTTCCCCTTATTTTCCTGCCAACGCAAACGAGTGAGCAAATCAGTACAACATGACTGAACACGGGCAAGGAAAAAGCTTGTGCTCGTACCCCCTCACTGCGGATCCTCAGGAGCGTTATGACGTCGCCCAGCTCCAGCTCCTGGAATTGTCCGTTCTTCAGGGCTCGACCATTCACCTCGATACCGTTCGCGCTCGTGTTTTCAACGGAGACCTTGATGCCGGTCTTGGAAGCGTCGTGCGGCGACTGAGTCTTCGTCACGTGGAACAGGCAATGGCGACGGCTGAGATGGAACGTCATACCCCCACGAATGCTCTCGCCGAACACTTCATAGAATGGATCCCTCCCCAGAATGATCGGGCTTGGCTGCGCGGTGAGTGAGATGGAGTACACATTCAGCAGCTCCAGCTTTTCGCGCTCTGGCCTGCTCAGCGTGTCGGCCAGATCTTGGCAGAGCGTGAGCACCATGAGGGACGTCGACTCCTCCTGGTCGGTCTCGCTAAACGACAGGTCGCCAAGCGCTTCCTGGGAATACGAAATGTCAGGGTCCGGGATATCCGGGTCTGGAATCCCTATGAGCTCCTCGTCACTGGAAGGCACGTCGTCAAAGGAGGAAACCTGGGAGATGCCCACTCGGTCCATGATGTCTAAAGCATTCTCGGCGTTCTTGGCGTTCTCGACCTGGATGAGTGGCGTGCTTGCTGATTTCCCTGCTTCCAATGTTCGTCCGTGCGGGAATGGAAAAGGCTGACGCTTGGACACTTGCTTTGACGAAGGCGCCTGCCAACAGAGCCCGCAACACATGTACCAACACACAACAAAAGACATCAGTTAGAACCATACAAGACGCGGGCACGAGTTTCCCACCATCCGGTTACTTACCGTAGTGACAGTAGTCACGGATGGCCGATATGGCGTGGTTAGCGACCTGTACGCGGCGCCCACCTTGGAGTCCGGACCCACTACCAGGTAATGCGAGAGCTACAACAAGCAAAGCACACGGTTAGCGCACAAATAGAGGCCAAACACACAATTCAGGCCCCTCTTTCTGGGCTAGCACGCGACATCCGCCTCCTAGACGAGCTTACCGCAGGCAAGGATGGGTCGTCGTTCTTCCTCTTGCCCGGGCTGGGCCTCAACGGCACAGACATCCCCAGCTGCGACTGGAATGGAGGGCTCGCCTTCTCCTCCAGTATATCCATCGTCAGCACAGGTGCCGCACGAGGACTTGGACGCACCGTAGCAGGTCGGGCCATGCGTCGTAGCTGCGACGGCGGACTTACTCTTTGCTGGTTTGTGCTCCCACATGCACCCGACGCCACGTTCGACACGGAGCCAGACAGCACGGGACGCGTCTGCTGGCCCTCGCGCCCTCCACTTCCGAACAGCGACCGCGGCATTGCAGACGAAGGCTTCTGCTTCGCTCCAAAGGGACTCACCACGAACGGCCGGTCGCCGTTAGCTCTAGCACCGGACGGCGTGCTCGCAGCCGCGGCGTCGCTCGCGAGTGGCGCAAGCAGGCGCACCGACTGTAGCCCCTGCGGCACTGGCGGTGCCGGCGGTAGAATCGGCGCCGGCGCCTGCAGACCCGTAATGGGACTGTTGTCGTAGGTCTGACTCAGCTTCCTGCTCTTTGTAGCTCCTCCCGCGTGTCCACCAGCGTGGAGACCGCCATGCTCGCCGCTGTACTGAGGACTCAAGACCTGTCCAGCCGCGGCGTCCAAGCTGCTCCTACCCTTGCCGCTAGCTCCCTCGTCGTCTTCCTGCAGCGCGCGCTTCCGGCGGCCGGCGGCAGCACTCGGGTCCATGCCAACTTCTTTCTTTCTGAGTGCGGAATCCGTCGCGCGGATCTGTCTATCCGTCTCCTCGCAGAGCAGCTTGCATCGCAATGGTTGCGTCACACAAATAGGAAGCTGCTGCGGAAGCGGCGCGCCGGTTGCAGCACGCGCGAAGCTTCTTCCGCCGCCGAAGGGAAACTTCAAAGTGGGTTGACTCTCAAATTTTGTATTTTCTGAAGAAACGCCCCGATTTACGCTTTCTCGACCAATCGCATTGCGAGGACAATACAAGTCCTAAGAGGAAGCGTAAGATACGCGGGCGCGAAACGGCGTCTCGGCGACTTATATGGTTTCTGCGTCTACTGAAGTCAGCCCAACGCCTCGCCTCGAGATACCCCTAAGTTACCAGGAGATACCAAAGTACCGCTTGGTTAGCACGGGCTGACTCAAGCTTGGCGACAAGACCCCTTCCGTGCGCCCTCTTGCGCACTGCTTCGCCGGCTAGGTGGGGGCCATTGCGGACGACACCAGCCCGTGCAAGGTCTGCCGGGGATTCTGCTCGGATGGCGAAGTCATGATGGCGTTTCTGCTGTTCATGTTCTTCGAGAAACGCTTCAACTCTACGCGTGGCGTGCTGGGAAGTATCTTCGAGCTGGATGCCTTCCTTCCTGAGCTTCGTCTCGCGTCCGAGTGTCAAGGGACACAACACCTGTACTGGAGTCGCTTTTTCTGTCCTCGGCTGGGAGTTTGCTGCAATGTGCGCGCGTGACAAGTAGAAGGCGGCGGAGGCGAAGCTCAGATTATCATGCTTATCTCCGTGTTCCCCGGCATACATTCATCGAAATAGGCAAACACATTGGAAACGTGCTACGTGGTCTGGTTTTCTAGGTGGGCCTTGCCCAAAACTGGGAGGAGAGAGAGAGAGAGCGACAATTGATCGCGGAGCGCAGAGCAATCGCGAACCTGCCGTGCTTAGACAACGCTCGCCTGACTGGCCGACCGGCCTCGCTGGTGTGGCTCTGGCTCACGACTGCAGCAGATCCGCAGCGTTGCCCGCACCTGAAATGCTTTGGCTATGTGGGTGCAGCGAATCACATGGGCCACACGGGTGTTGCCGAGAAGCACCTCGTTGGTATGGTGCCCAGCTCACCGCAGTCCACCATCATCAGGCATACCAGGTCAAAGGTCGAAGTCTGCAACAAGTTGGCTCAGCTCAAGGGCAAGTGTGCGCCACGGTGGTAAGCGCATGTGCATCTGGGATGATTGTGGTCACTTGGCGAAAAGCGGTGGTATCTGCATTCGGCATCATGGATGCTCGGGCTGCAGTGTCAAGACTTGCGCTTGCAAACCTCAGTTGCGCGAGTTGTGCAAGGCGCACGGTGGCGGTTCTCGCTGCCAGTTCTCCGACTGTATCAAGGCTATCGTGTCGAATGGATTCAGAAGTTCTCATGGTGGTAGACGGCGCTGTGCCGAATCCGTATGCATCAAGCATGCACATGTACAAGGCGATTGCGTCTCACACTGGACAAAGCGAAAGGCACTTTGAGGCGAAGCAGACCGACACCAGCGGGCGATAGCATGAGCGAAGCAGTCACGACTGCGGCCGTGGAGAAGCTGGAGCGGTTATTGCGCGCGCAAGAATACTCAGCAACACCACGGCTGGGGACAGCGAGCCGCCTGCAGAAACGAACCCCGCACCAACTGCACAGCGTTCACACGCTGTTTCTCTAACAGCTCTCGAGACGAAAACGTAAGCAAGCTCACGCGCAGCTAACAACCGCAGAGTAGCCATCTCCGGCCACCCGGACTCCAGGAGCCCGAGTGACCAGGAGCTCGTTCTTCAGGTAGATGCTGCGCGCGGCGTCCACGTCGCAGTCAAACGTCAGGCTGCAGTGCGAGCACGAAAAGCCCTTCTCGCTGGCGATGATGCGATTAATCCTCCCGCAGCACAAGCATGCCTTGACCGTGTAGTGCTCTCCCCACTGGAGCCACGACTTGTCCTTGATCTGCCTAGAGCGAGCAGAGGACCCGCGATCTTGAGTGGCTGGAACCCACATCTTCCTTACGCGCTAGTCGACCGACCATTCCCACCACACCGGTCGATTCCTCCCCGTCGAGAGAAGAGTTTAGACAATGAACGAACGAGTGGAGCGAGGAGGTCTTGTCACGAGCTTGGGTGTGGAGACACAGGAATGGGTCGGCAGTAGCTCACAAAACTGGGGGTGAATTGAATAGCGACCATGCGCGTTGGAAGCTAGTTACGAGGCACCTGGAGGGGCTAATCCTGGCGCTGATGCCATGAAGTGATGGCATCTCGTGGGGACCCAGTGGTAGATTGGTACCAGCCATGCACGGCGTGCCAACACGGATTAGAGTTGAGGTGTCTCCAAAGCATCCATGCATTGAGTCCTTCTTCAATGTTCGTAACCTAAGAAAATGAACCTCAGTTAAAAGGATAATGAGATTTGTGGTCCCTTATGATAATCTGACAGCCAGCCAGCCCGAGCCTGCCCACTCGCAGACGAGAAGCGCAAGCAGGAAGCGCAGGTAGAAGGCCAAAGCGAGCGGAAGAGCAGCATGTCGAAGCGCAGACTGGCCGAGGAGGCCGCGGACGAGCGGCACATCATGCGCATCATGCCGCTGGGTGCGGGCAACGAGGTGGGGCGGTCGTGCATCGTGCTCAAGTTCAAGGGCAAGACCATCATGCTGGACTGCGGCGTGCACCCGGGCTACTCGGGCCACGGCAGCCTGCCTTTCTTCGACGGCGTCGAGGCCGAGGAGATCGACCTTCTGCTCATCACGCACTTCCACATCGACCACGTGGCGGCGTTGCCACACTTCACGGAGAAGACCAACTTTAAGGGCCGCGTGTTCATGACGCACCCCACCAAGGCCGTCATGCAGATGATGCTGCGCGACTTCCTGCGCGTGTCCAACATCTCGGTGGACGACCAGATCTACGACGACAAGGATCTCAACAACTGCGTCTCCAAGGTTGAGATCATCGACTTCCACCAGGAGATGATGCACAACGGCATCAAGTTCACGCCCTACAATGCCGGCCATGTGCTGGGCGCCTGTATGTACCTCATCGAGATCGGTGGCGTCAAGGTGCTCTACACGGGTGACTACTCCCTGGAGAACGACCGCCACCTCATGGCTGCCGAACTTCCTGCCTGCTCTCCCGATGTGCTCATTGTCGAGTCCACTTACGGCGTGCAAGTGCACCAGTCAGTGGTGGAACGTGAAGGTCGCTTCACAGGCCAAGTGGAGGCTGTGGTGCGTCGTGGAGGACGCTGTCTGATCCCCGTGTTCGCTCTGGGACGTACGCAGGAGTTACTACTGATCCTGGACGAGCACTGGCGCTCGCACCCGGATCTTCAGGACGTGCCGATCTACTTCGCGTCCAAGCTGGCGGCCAAGGCCTTGCGGGTGTACCAGACGTACATCAACATGATGAACGACCGTATCCGCAAGCAGATCGCCATCTCCAACCCCTTCCAATTCGACCACATATCCAATTTGAAGAGTATGGACGACTTCGACGACTCGGGGCCGTCCGTGGTCATGGCCAGCCCCGGTATGCTGCAGAGCGGCGTGTCACGTCAGCTCTTTGAGCGCTGGTGCTCGGACAAACGCAACGCTTGTCTTATCCCGGGTTACGTGGTGGAAGGCACACTGGCCAAGAAGATCCTGTCGGAGCCCACGGAGATCGCGGCACTGGACGGTCGGATCATCCCCATGAACTGCACGGTGGAGTACATTTCGTTCTCGGCCCACGCGGACTTTGTGGGCACGAGCGGCTTTGTGGAGAAGCTTACACCGCCCAACATTGTGCTCGTGCACGGCGAGAAGAACGAGATGATGCGTCTCAAGTCGGCGCTGAACAAGAAGTTCAACGACCCGAAGATCTACCACCCGAGCATCTCCACGCCAGCCAACATGCAGGAGATCGTGCTGGAGTTCAAGGGCGAGAAGATCGCGAAAGCCATCGGTGGGCTGGCCAGCGACCAACCCAAGAACGGCAAGGTCATCTCGGGTTTGCTGGTGGAGGTAGACTCGCACACGCACCTCATGGACAAGGAGGACCTGTCGACGTACACGAAACTCGTCTCAGGCGCCATCACGCAGAAACAGCACGTGCCGTTCGAGTACCACTCGTTCAGCGTGCTGCTTGCCTTCATCCGCCAGATGTACGAGGATGTGGTGCATGTGGAGAGCGAAGACCGCATCGCGGTGTGTCAGCAGGTGGCCATCACGCGTGTCGCCGTTGCCAAGGGAGAGACGGAGAAGCTGCTGATCGAGTGGACGTCTGCGCCCACGGCCGACATGATCGCTGACTCGGTCATCGCGCTGGCCATGCATGCACAGGCGAGTCCAGCCAGCTTCAAGCTCAGCGGTCAGCCCACGGCTGCGTGTCCTCACGACCACTCGAAGAAGCCGGACGTGGCGACCCAGGACAAGACTCCCGTTCCAGAAGCAGAGGAAGATGCAACGGAGATGGCGACCAAGGAACCGGAGAAGGAGGGGCCGGTGGGCGAGACGGAGACGACATCGGAGCTGGAGAAGGCGGCCAAGGAGCTGGGCGAGGGCGACCAAGACGCGCTGAACCTGCTCGTCGTGTTCCGGCTGCTCAAGGACCAGTACGGCGATGTGGACCTGGACTTTGAGACCAACAAGATCCACGTGCGCACGCCCAGTGGCGTGTCGGCCACAGTGGACCACGTTTCGCAGGAGATCGAGTGCCAGGACGCCGCCTTCAAGCTCAAGCTACAGACCACCGTCCGCCGCATCGAAGGCGCACTCAAACCCATTGCGACAGCGTGAGCGGATGGGCTTCTACTGCTATGACACAGCTCGCATTGACAGCCCGAAAACACGCATATTGAGCTAAACAGGAAGAAAAAGGAGTGCATGAAGGAGCAAGTTGTCTGCGGCTGTCGGGCACTGCATCCGAAGCTTGAGCGAGGATTCTTTCCAGCCACAGAGCTTCCGCATTATATAACTGCCATTCTACCACGTCTGTGCTCTTTGGTCCTTGACAACGTGCTGTGAGTTCCGTCCTCCAGCGTTCATGCACTTTCTCCTGCTGCTTGTTCTTGTGTGTGGGTCTGCGCCGGGGCCGGAGTAGCTGGCACCGCGGCTGGCTCCTGTCCCTGTGCCTTCTCCATCTCTGTGTCGTGCTCAGAAGCGATGGACGTCTTGTCCAGTGCCTCCACGATGGCAGGGACTTGCTGCGCCTCCACCTCGTCTTCTTTTGCTCTTTCAGTCGTAGCAGTACTTTCTCCCACCTCCTTCTGCCTGTCAGTGGTCGACTGCGTCTCCTTCTTTGGTAGCAGCTTTTCCCGTGCCTCGAGTACTTCGTCCATGTTGAGTTCCGAGCCGTCGCTGGCGATGACCGGGTCTGTGAGCGTCTTACGGTACCAGGTGGAGAAGCGTCCAAACGAGTCGTTCTTCTTGCGGATCTCCATGGCTGGGTCTGTGGATACCAGCAATTTCGCTTCCGCTTTCTTCCCGGGTTTCACCTGGCGCCTCGGCAGTGGGATCTCCTGCGGGAACCCCTGCGTCTCCGTGTCGTAGCCAAAGCCCCGCAACGGCAGCTTGGCCGTCTTGAGGATGTACTGGAACTGCTCCTCCGAGTAGTGTCGGAAGGAGCCACCAATCTTGCCGCTGCGTGGTTTGTACGGCCCCGAATTCTCACCGCTGGTGGCCATCACATCGTGGATGCGCTTCTCCCACTCGGAGCCTTCCAGACTCGAGCGTCCCGTCAAGAAAAGGAACACGCGACGCAGCGTCTCGGCACGGTGCACTAGCAGATCTTCGTAGCGCACGACAATGATCGGGATATCCACCTTGGTCGTCCAGTAGCGGTGGAACTTCATCCAGACGTCGATCTCGTTCCGCAGCAGCCCGTCCCAGCGTTCAGCGAAGCGCTCATATTGGCTCTCGTGCAGACTCTTGTTGTGCGTGTTGGTGAGCGTCATGTTGAAGTACGAATCGATGGCGTCCCAGGGGTTGCGAACCACGAGGATGGCCTTCTGCGCCGGGAACGGCTTGTACCCCATGCGCTCCGGGAAGTGCGTCTTGACGAACCAGACCGACTCGTCCACGACGCCCTCACCCTTCATGCCGTAATGCTGCAGTTCCTTGCTCAGCGACCGGTCCGGACGGGTGTCGCACCCCGTGTACACGCCTGTCACCTTCTCCAGCAATCCACGCATGAGTGAGTTGCCAGATCGCGGGTAGCTTACGATCGCCACGCGTTCGCCGTCGTGCTCGCCTGCTGCCAGCCACCGCATCCCGTTACTGTCCATAGCGCTCTTGCCGTTGATGTTCTTGCCTACACCGCTGCCTACGATCGTTTGCACGGCTCGGAGAGCGTACTGCAGTAGTTTCCGTGCAAGGATCACGAACGGGTTCCAGTCCAGGTTCAGCTGGATCCTGAGGTCACGCCCAGCGAACAGGTTGAGCACGCAGGAGACACACAGCACCAAACACACACAGAAACGTGAGCGAGAAGCGCAAATGAAGAAGAACGTCCCCAGCGCAGCGCCAGTCATTTTCTACACGAGGCACAGCCGACCAACAGGCAACATAGACGATCCCCCGCTGGCCATCATGGCCGCCACCACTTACAGCAAGCGCGGCAGGAAGAGCACGAGCTGGAGGTACACCCGCGCCAGGTACACGCTGCCGTCCACCACCGTCTGCATACAAGCTGCGGCTCTCGTCTGCGGCTGCGTACTCGCAACGCTCGATCGAGAATGCGCTTCCTTCCCCCAGCACTTGGCGTCTGCTTCTGCTCTTGATGGCCTGCGTCTGCCTCTGTGGAGAAAATGTACCGTGAATGCGGTACATGGAGCCAGTTTAGAGCTGGAAATCGTGCGTTTATGGACACCCGAGGACTAGTTACGGTCTACTTACGGAGTGTAACAGTCTGCCACTGAATTCTCACGAGATATCATCACTTTTTTGGACGAAAGATACCAGATTTGGTCGCAACGTTCCATTCTGACACGGATACCGGCCGCTCAAGATCGCGGGTCCTCTGCTCGCTCTAGGCAGATCAAGGACAAGTCGTGGCTCCAGTGGGGAGAGCACTACACGGTCAAGGCATGCTTGTGCTGCAGGAGGATTAATCGCATCATCGCCAGCGAGAAGATCTTCTCGTGCTCGCACTGCAGCCTGACGTTTGACTGCGACGTGGACGCCGCGCGCAGCATCTGCCTGAAGAACGAGCTCCTAGTCACTCGGGCTCCTGGAGTCCGGGTGGCCGGAGATGGCTACTCTGCGGTTGTTAGCTGCGCGTGCGCTTGCCCACTCGCATTGATCCGACACAAAAATCAGTATACCTTCGAGAGAGTCGAGTCCGGGTCATGCTGCAGGGCGAGTCACTTCGCCACTTCAGACCGCCGACACTTTCCGCGAACACGCAGCGCAAAGCACGTCATGCAAACTCGCACCTTGATGCGCAGGTCGTCCTTCTCTGCGACTTTGGCTGGCCGAGGACAGGACCTTTGAGGGGAAAGCATGCTGTGTTCACGTGGGCTTCACGCTCTCAAAGGGCACTCTAGGCGCATGCGGGCCACGCATACCCTGGCTAAACGCAAGCCTGAGTGCTATGGTCACATTCTCGGCACCGCCTGCACCGACAGCTATTGAACACCCCTGTAGTCGACAACATCGGTTCCGCAAAGGGTTTGATGCAGCGCAGTCACCGAATCCATCGGCACTTGCGTGTAGCTCGGGACACTTCAATCCAAGTAAAACAGTGATATTTGAGGTGCTATTTGATGCAGAGGTTCTCGAGCTGCCATTGATGGCGCTCATAAGACCTACCGCGCCTGCGGTGCAGTCGATCGAGGTGGAGACGCTTTATCTCTTGGTGTGGTTGATGAAGCGCAGCGCCAGCAGCCCGAAGAGGCGGAAGGCCGCGATGAAGACGAAGATCATGCCGAAGTTGAACCAGATCTCGTCGTGCTTGTACTCAAACACGGATTCGACGTAACCCTTGACGGTGGTGTTGCCGACCGTGTTGGGTGTGTCCAGCAGCTGCTGGCAGGCCAACTCCGAGCCTCCGCCCACGTACTCGCCCAGCTCACTGTCCCACGTCGGCATGTCGGGGCAGTTAGTGAAGGCCAAAGCGTTTAGCAGCCCCATGACGTACTTCTGCGGCGTGATGAGGTTCAGCCAGTGATAGCCGTGCGGGATCGAGGCCGACGGTGGATTGAAGCCAGCCATGATAAGGCAGATGGCGTTGTAGAGTACACCGATGATGGCCGCCACCTCCACGCTGGGCAGTGCGTACATGAAGAAGTGGCCCAGATATGTCTGCATGAGCACGAAGAGCGAGATGGTGACCCAGTACATGACGCCCGACGCGTGGTTCGTGAAGCCCACGGACGGGTAGAAGATGACCGTGAAGAGCCCGGCACTAAAGAACACGTACGGGATCTCCGCCACCGTAGAGCCCACGAAGTACCAGAGGCAATTGTACGTCTCCGAAGCACGTTCGCGGTAGTAGGCACCACGCTCTCCGAACGTAATCGGCAGCGTGCCCGTGAAGGAGATCACGCCATTGAACAGTGTCGTCATGAAAACCATGGCCACACCGGCATTCACCTCCTGGTACGTCTGGTAGTTGGTGTTTGCGAAGACGATACCGAACATGATCGACAGTCCCAGTGCGATCGCGAATCGCGTGATGTTGTACGTGGGAGTACGCCAGTACCGGTCGTTGAAGCGCTTCACCAGGAACCGCATCTGCGTCCACGAACTCGCTGCGCGTTTCTTGTTGAACACCATCTCCGGGAGGTCCGGGCTCGGGTGCGTCAGCCCAGGCCGTTCCAGCTCCGCGTCCAGCAGCCGCTTCTCCTCGCTGGCCTTGAAAATCTGCACAAAGTCCTTTGTGACATTGTTGCTCACACCGGCACCAATCACCTCCAGCATCCACGATGCCGGGTTTTGGTTCGACGGGCAGGGAGGG
>JAADYK010000255.1:0-27119 GCA_023338225.1 Halophytophthora batemanensis
GGGCGAGGAGGTCTTGTCGCGTACTTGGGTGTGGAGGCGCAGGAATAGGTCGGTAGTAGCTCGCAGAACTGGGGATGAAATGGGCAAGAAGCTCGCAACGCGGCAACTCGGGGCTTCTTTGGTATCACGAGCAGCTGATAGGCGAGATCCCATCTTACCTGTGATTGGCCCATTCTGGCCTTGATGTGGGTGAATCATCGAGGGCGAGGTGCAACAAAACGATGGCAAGTCGTGGGAACTCAGTGGTAGATTGGGAACACCCGAGCGGTCACCAAGAGAGAGTCTCGAGACTCTCGCGCACACCGCGTCCATTACGAGGTAGGAGACGTTGCTTTCGCGTGCCAGCGGTAATGCGCTCAGCAAGTGCCTCACAGTGGCGTCCTGCGCGTTTTGCTTGGCGTGTCGGTAGTCCGTTGCGCGGCTAGGATGCCGAGGGGCACCACGCTCACCCAGAACGAACGCGCGGCGATCCTCGCGCTCCACGAGCACGGGCTTAGCGAGCGAGCCATCGCAAAAGACCTGGGCCGCTCTCGTCCCGTTGTCCACGCCTTTCTGGTCGATCCGGATGGCTACAACACCGTCAAAAGGCCCGGGAGACCGCCTAAGCTGACTGCTACTGCCACGCGTCGCCTCTTGCGAGAGGCTTCGAAGGGCGAATTGTCGGCGAGAGAGCTCCAGGAGCAGCTGCGGCTGCCTGTGGGCGTCCGTCGGGTCAAGCAACTGCTCCAGGCCAGCGCCAACTTGCTGGATGCAAACTACAAGGCCTTGCCAGTGCTCAGCAAGAAGCACAAGGAGGACCGGCTTATATGGGCGCGTGACAAGGTCACGTGGGACGAGGCCAAGTGGGCCAGATGCGTCTTCAGCGGCGAAAAGAAATTCAACTTGGACGGCCCTGACGGGCTGCAGTACTATTGGCACGATTTGCGCCATGAGAAGCAGGTCTTCTCGACGAGGCAGAGTGACGACGGCAGCGTGGTGGTGTGGGGCGCCTTCTGCGCGCACGGAAAGACCGAGTTGGCCATTTCGGAAGGAGGGCAAGACAGCGAGAGGCATGTCTTCACGCTGTCGGAGTATCTCCTGCCCTATCTCGATCGCACGTACGGCCGAGATTGTCTCTTTCAAGAGGAGAGTGCTTCGATCCACACCGCCGCGGTGACGAAAGAGTTCCTCCGAGAGCAAGACGTCGAGCTGATGCAGTGGCCAGCGAAGTCGCCGGACCTAAATCCTATTGAGGCCGTGTGGGGTGTGCTCGCCAGAGCTGTCTACGCGAATGGGCGTCAGTACTCGACTCGGAACGACCTACTCGCGGCCATCCACGCGTGCTGGGCCGCTATCGATCCGGACCCCATCGACAGCTTGCTCAAGTCCATGCAGAAGCGGTGCATCAGCGTCCTCGAGCTACGAGGGGCACATACGAGGTACTAGCGCGAGCGGGTCGCGCGTCGAGCCCGCGAAAGCGTCAATGACAGTGTCCTTGCTTCCCGTGGTCGACCTGCACGAATCGGACGCCATCGCGTTTTTTTTGGCCAGCCCTTCCTGCTGAATGAGGCGGCGCTCTGCAGCGCAGCATTTGAGCGCAAATGGCAAACAGCATGGGTGGGAGTATTATTTGGGTCCGCACTGTCCTTTGGGCGCATTTAAAGAGGTTTGGGACGCGGCTCCGTCTCGTACTTATGCGAGTGGCGCAGCAGCAGCAACAGCAACAGCATAGTGATCGATCAACCGACAGCCTAATGCAGGACGCGGAGGCGGACGAGCTGCGCCAACTCACGCAGCGCGTCTGCGAGAACGTGGCGGCGTACGTGGGCGCGCAGCTGGCAGGTGGGTACGGCACGCAAGTGCGTATATGGGGGCCGTGGCTGCAGTCGTGGGTGGGCTCTTCCGAGAGTCGCGGGCGAACGCACGTCGCGAGGCTAACAATCGCTGCCCTGCGGCGCTGGCCATGTCCACTGCGCGGTGTACGTGCGGCGCAGGGTCGCTGGAGGAGATGCAGCTGCTGGAGATGGTGGTGCGGAATATCGACCGCAAGTACTCGAGCATGAAGCGGGAGGCCGAGAGCATCGGGAAGCTGTCCAAGGCGCTGAAGGCGAGAGGTAAGGAATGGCCAGCCGTGCGCTTCAACAAGCAGGCCGTTGCAAGACGGTGTGCTGGTGGTGGCTTTTACTAGCTGTGGTGGTGCTAACGCCGCTTTGAATGCGTGCGCTCTTGCTTGCTTGTGGCAGCAACGGCGATGGAGGAGAAGATGCAGGCCATCACCGACATCGACGAGGAGCTCACGGAGCTGGAAGACATGGTGGACCAGCTGGACCAGTACACGGGAGCACTCGGTAGGCGTGTTGTCTGTGTACGATGCTGCGCTACACTGTGGCGAGCGTTCTTGTGCTTAGCTGAGCTTGTCTGCTCTACTCTGCTCTGCTATCCGTCCAGAGACCAAGTTCCGCGAAGTGTGTTAGTCTGAGCAAGCGGGCCGACGTGAGCGGAGGGTGACCAAGAAGCGAGAAGACTCGCTGACAAGCGCCTGGACGACTCAGGCTTCGATGTCCGTGCGTGCCGTGTGGAAGCAAGCGTCGATGTTGTCGGAGGTGGGATCGCATGGAGAAGGGAATGAGAGAGAGAGGACTCGGATCACAGCTCAGCCCAGCCCAGCCCAGCCAGCTCAGCCCTGCATGCGCCATGCCGACCTCACTGACCACTGGCTTCCCCATGAGCGGTCTGGCCGACAGGTGCATTGCGGAATGGACAGACTCTGGACGTACTAGGTGCTCGTAGCGAGGCCTCGGAGTTGAGCGAGCGTGCATGCGAGTTGAGCGGACGACGCCGTGTAGTGGTCCATTCAGTCAATCCCACTCCCAGTGTGTGGCGCAGCACTCGACTAGCGCTACTTTGAGTGTGAGCAGCAGTTCCTAGGCCTCACACGACGCGCACTTGTCGTCGTAATGCCACGGCGTCGTGGCGCAGCGCCCACCAGGAGACAGCGAGGCATCTTCCGCGAGCTGCTAGCGTGGAGACGTTGGGGCACTTGGCTGGCCTTCGCACGGGTCGAATATCAGCAGCGCGCCGGCGGGGGGCGTCCATGGCATAGAAACGCCAAGTGCCAGCCAGGCACAAAGGCAGACGCGTATCAGCAGCGCGCCTGCTGATACCGGGCAAACGACCAGGGCTCCGGAAAGATCCGCTTCCTTTTCTAAAGATGTCTGAATCGAAAATGGAAAACCGCTGGAAACCGCTCTTGGCGAGGGGAGGCGAGGCGAGACGAGGCCCCTCGTGCGTGGCTGCGCATGCAATGGCACGCCACGGCACGCCAGTAGCAGCAGCAGCAGTCGCCGACCGGAGCGCACATCAGAGTTTCTGTCGTCCAGCAGCAGCAGCAGCAGTGAGCCAGTCGCCAGCACGAGGAGAAGAGCAGCAGCATGTCCGCCATGCAGAACATGAAGTGTGTCGTCGTCGGGTACGTGGGGCGCCTGCCGTCGCTGCCTGCGGTGGAGTGCGCAGAGGGACGGGTGTGGACACAGCGCGCTGACTGACGGACGCCTTGTCTGCTGCAGCGATGGCGCCGTTGGTAAGACGTGCGTGCTGATCTCGTACACGACCAACTCGTTCCCGGGCGAGTACATCCCGACAGTCTTCGACAACTACAGCGCCAACGTGATGGTGGACAACCGTCCCATTAACCTCGGGCTCTGGGACACGGCCGGCCAGGAGGACTACGACCGTCTGCGCCCGCTGAGCTACCCGCAGACGGACGTCTTTCTCATCTGCTTCTCCGTCGTCAGGTACGAGTCACTCTGCTGCTCTTGCTCTCTCGATGCGCATAGTGCTGTGGTGGCACGTAGTCCGTTCTTATCGTCTGACGCTTGCCATGCTCGCAGCCGCGCCTCGTTTGAGAACGTGCGGTCCAAGTGGCTGCCCGAGATCCGCCACCACGCGCCAGGCGTGCCTTTCATCCTTGTAGGCACCAAGTCGGACCTGCGTGAGGACAAGGAGACGCTGGAGAAACTGCGCGAGAAGAAGCTGGAGCCCATCTCAAAGGAGCAGGGCGAGGCGCTCAAGACGGAGCTGGGCGCCTACCGATACATGGAGTGCTCGGCGCTCACGCAGAAAGGGCTCAAGGCGGTCTTCGACGAGGCCATCCGATGTGTCATCACCAGCCAGCAGAACCCCAAGGGCAAGACGCGGACATGGAAGTGCTCCATCCTGTGAGGCGCTCGCCACGCGCTTCCTCTCTATGAGCCCCTGGCAGCAGTCGCGCCGCTGTCTGCTCTAAGCATACATCGCATCAATCCACCACCTCCACCTCCAGACCCCTCGCTCCGCCGTCGCTTCAACGTTACTGGTCACTTGCGTAATTTCTGGAAGGTGGCGAGCTGTCGTTGTGGCCCACACGACTCCTTTCTCTTGGGGTTTGTATGGTCGACCTGCAGCTAGATTGGTAAATCGCGTAAAGAGAGCCCTCCCCCTTTTCGCCCACTAAGCCATCGCGAACATGGCGGAGAACTCGTCGAGCGTGGGTGCGTGGCTGCTAGGCGCCGCCTACACGGGCGGCACGCTGTGCGCCGGCGCGCTGCTGCTGCTGTACATGTACCAGGACCGACTGCTCTACTTCCCCACGATCCCCGGCGCCTCCAAGCTCACCAGAGACAACCCGAGAGGTGCGGATGCTTGGAGCTAACCGGGACGATGGCGCCTGGCGCGCGCTCTTGCTCGCGAACACGCTGGCTGCTAGTGCGCACAATAGTTCTGCGCCAATACTGAGTGCTTCGCTCTCTTGTGTCTGTGGTCGTGTAGGCTATCGCCACCCGGGGGAGTTCGGCATCGACTATGAAGACCTGATGATCCCCGCCGCGGACGGCGTGCACGTACACGCTTGGCTCATGAAGCAACCACAGCTCGGCGCCTGTCCGACGCTCATTTTTTTCCACGGCAATGCTGGAAGTACGTCCGAATAGTGCCAACTCGGCTCGGATAAGTTCCGTTTGCTGGTGCTTTTGCTGACGAAGGTGTCGTTGCATCCATCCAATTGTGCGTCTCAGACATCGGCTACCGCCTTCCGAACGCCGTGCAGCTCTACCGGAAGGTGGGGGTGAACGTCTTGCTCGTGGACTACCGCGGCTTCGGTCACAGTGAAGGAGAGCCATCGGAAAGCGGGATCAAGCTGGACGCAGAGGTGCGTGCTTCGTCTTTGACTCCGTTCACGTCGCTATTGCTGGTGCGTGCCTGGATTGGGGTCGAGATCGCCGTTAACGTCCGTGGCATGCTCGCTGGTGGCGGTGCGATAGGCTGTTCTGGCCGCCATGTACGACCGCACAGACATCGACACATCCAAGCTCGTGGTGTTCGGTCGCTCGCTCGGCGGTGCAGTCTCCGTGTACCTCGCGGCCCAAGAGCCCACAAAGGTACAGCACACTATCTTCGTGCAGATGGCCGCGCTCAGTAGTGCTACAACTGCGACGTGCTGAGCATGCGAATCACCTCTTTTCGACTTCACTGGCGCTGTTCAGGTGGCCGCAGTGGTGCTGGAGAACACATTCCTGAGCATTTCGTCCATGGTGGACGCGCTGATGCCCTTCTTGCGCTACGTGAAGCCGCTGGTGCTGCGCATGGATTGGAACAGCGAGCTGGCCATCCAGAAGCTGCCGCACCCGATCCTGTTCATCGCCGGCATGCAGGATGAGCTGGTACCGCACTTCCACATGCAGAAACTGCGTGCGCTGGCGACTGCCAGTCGTCGTGCTGTGTGGTTCCCTGTACCCGGCGGCACGCACAACGACTCGTGGCTGCGTGGCGGAGACAAATACTTTGCGGAGCTGCGTGCCTTCCTGGACACGCTGGGCGGTGATGTTGGTACCGCTGGAGGCGACACGTGCGTGACGTCAGATGCGCCCAATGGAGCGGAGGATGGAGGCGAGTTTGCCGAGGAGAACGCGATCCCAAACATGCTGCAGCAACCGCTGATTGGCGCCGTGCACAAGGCGCAGAAGCCCAAGGCGGAGTAGTGATAGCATGCATGCACAGAGACTGTAGGGGATACGTGTACGACATGCACTTGGCAGCTAGAGCGCTGGTTATCGAGTGGGTGACGTGGAATGTGTGACGTGTGAGGGGCTCCGAACCGTTGGTCGAGGGTTCTAGCGAACGGTTTCGCCTCCAGCGTACTCATTGAGGCTACTTCCCCCGCGTGCGATGGCTGCCAGACTTTTCGTCGAATCACACGGCGCTGTTCGGAGGCCAATGAGGACAGTATCCCGAGATAGAGCTTCAAGCAAACCACCTCAGATACGCGCCCACACCTCCTTTTCCCGCGTCTTTCTCTTCACCTCCTCTCTCTTCTCACGCTCATTGGCTGGTCTGCAACTTGAAGCGACATGCCGTCCTCTCATTGGCTAAAACCACCTCACGTCGGAATCGCACCCCGCCCCGCACGTGAAGAGCTCCACGTGCGCCCGAGCGATATCTTTCCCCATTCCGGATTTGAGCGGCCAGCGCAGAAGCTCCGCCTGAACCAGCGACGCTTGAAGCTCCTGCAGCTCCTCCTGCTCTGTGTGTGTAGCTCCAATGGTGCTCCAGACAGCCTCCATCCTGCGTCGCGCCGCCATTTCGGCGCGCTCGGCGCGTGCGCTGACGCAGCTGGCGTCGACGCGTTCGCTGAGCTCGGCGGCGGGGCTGAGCGGCAATTACCTGAGCATGGAGACGCGTGCGGACGGCGTGGCGGTGGTGCGACTGGACGACAAGACGTCCAAGGTGAACACCATCTCCACCAAGATGACGGCCGAGATGACGACCATGCTGGACACGGTGGAGAGCGACCCCAACATCAAGTCGGTGGTGCTCATGTCGGCCAAGCCAGGATGCTTCATTGCTGGCGCCGATATCGCCGAGTTGCAGGCGTGTCAGACTGAGGAGGAGATGCGCGCCATGTCAGAGGGCGGTCAGAGCTTCATGAACCGTCTGGCGGGTTCGAAGAAGCCCTTCGTGGCGGCCATCGACGGCTCCTGCATGGGCGGTGGCATGGAAGTGGCTCTGGCTTGCCACTACCGCGTGGCTTCCACCAGCAAGAAGACCAAGCTGGCACTGCCAGAGGTGATGCTGGGATTGCTGCCTGGTGCAGGGGGCACTCAGCGTCTACCGCGACTTGTGGGGCTGCAGCCGGCTCTGGACATGATGCTTACGGGCAAAAACATCCAGCCGGACAAGGCGAAGCGCATGGGACTGGTGAACCAGGTGGCGGATCCGTTCGCGCTGGAGGGCGCAGCCATCTCGGCGGCACAGCAACTGGCTGCAGGCAGTCTCAAGCCCAAGAAGAAGAGCAAGGGACTCGTGAACCGTGTGCTGGAAGACACGCCGCTGCGTCAGGTGGTATTCCAGAAAGCCGGCGAGATGGTGGAGAAGAAGACTGGCGGCCACTACCCGGCGCCCAAGATGATCCTGGAGGCAGCGCAGACGGGAATGGAGGAGGGACTCACCAAGGGTCTGGCCAAGGAAGCCGCCAACTTTGCCAAGCTGGGTATGACGCCCGAGGCTAAGGCACTCATGAGCATCTTCTTTGGCCAGACGGCGCTCAAGAAGAACCGCTACGGCAAGCCGGAGAAGCCTGTGCAGACGATGGGAGTGGTAGGCGCTGGCCTCATGGGTGCTGGCATCGCGCAGGTATCGGCTTCCAAGGGGGTTCGCGTGCTGCTGAAAGACCGAGACGCTGCGGCCGCTGCGCGTGGGGAGGACTACGTGCGTAGCAACCTAGAGCAGAAGGTGAAGCGCAAGCGTATGTCCATCTACGACCGCGACGCCGTGATGGCCAATGTGGTGCCGCTCTCGGACGAAGACGAAGTCTGGAAGACCCACATGGCCAAGGCGGACCTGGCCATCGAGGCTGTGTTTGAAGACTTGGCACTCAAGCACAAGGTGCTTCAGGAACTGGAGCAGTACGTGCCGAAGGACAGTGTGCTGGCTACCAACACGTCGGCCCTGCCCATCGCGGATATTGCAGCGGCTTGCAAGCGCCCAGAGAACGTCATCGGCATGCACTATTTTTCGCCGGTGCCCAGTATGCCGCTTCTGGAGATCATCCGCCACGAAGGCACGAGCGATGCGACGGCTGCCAAGGCGGTGGATCTGGGTCTGCGTCAGGGCAAGACGGCCATTGTGGTGAAGGATGTGCCGGGGTTCTACGTGAACCGCTGTCTGGGCCCGTATATCGCCGAGACGCTGTCGCTCGTGGAGGCTGGTGTGGACCCAGAGCACCTGGACAAGCTCATGACCAAGTGGGGACTGCCAGTGGGACCTATTACGCTGGCTGACGAGGTGGGGCTGGATGTGGCTTCGCACGTGAACCAGACGCTGACAAAGGCGCTGGGCACGCGCATGCAGGGCGGAGACCCGAAGCTGTTCGAGGAGATGATCGGTCAGGGCTTCCTGGGCAAGAAGACCGGCAAGGGCTTCTACGTGCAGCCGGCCAAGGGCAAGAAGAAGGCCAAGAAGACGGTGAACGCGGACGCCATGGCGCTCGTCAAGAAGTTCCAGAAGACGGACCTGAAGCTCGGAGACGAGGACACGATCAACCGTCTCATGTCGCGCTTTGTGAACGAGGCTGTGCTGTGCGTGCAGGACGAGATCATCGCGTCTCCAAGCGAGGGCGACATTGGAGCCGTGTTCGGTATCGGCTTCCCGCCGTTCATCGGCGGCCCGTTCCGCTACGTGGACCGCGTGGGCAGCACCAAGTTCACGGAGATGATGCAGCGCTACGCCGACCAGTATGGTGAGCAGTTCACGCCGGCGCCACTGCTGCAGGACATGGCCAAGACGAACAAGAAGTTCCACGAGAACTAATGCAGTTCCTACCGATATAGGACGAGGGGGGCGACGTACACTTGAACCACACGCATTCATGAGATAAGCAATGAGATGCCAATGACATGCGCAATGAAATGCACAGAGCGATGGTTGTGCAAGTGAGTTGTGCTAGGCGTGGAGGTGGAGGTCTTCTGCTGCATTTGGAGCTCGTTGTGGGCGAGGTTGCACGTTCGTAGCTGAGCGGATGTGACTGTGTTCATGCGCGCATACCGGAGCTCTATACCCACGCAGACAAGTCGAGTAAGCTCTCTGTCTTGGCAGCACAAGCTCAGAAAGTAGATGGCGTACCAGTTTGGCCTGCACCTTGCGCTCGCGCTCTTGGCTCTGTCGACGTAGGTCTTCCACGCGCTGCAGCTTCTCATCCAGCTCCATCACCTGCCACACATACGCAATGCACGCATCCTTGAGCGTCGTGTACGCTGCAGTTCACGAGGCCAGCACAACTGGAGCCGTACCTGATGCACCTTGAAGCTGCCACTGCGACTGGGGTCCGAAGCCGAAGCCGCACCAGATCCGTCCAGCAGATCTTGCTTCATACGACGCGCCAGAGCCACACGCAGAGCGTTGCGACGTTCCTCTTCCTCCGCCTTCTTGAGCTCTTCTGGGGTGTTGCTCTGCAACTTCTCGGCTAGTTGCGCCGGCTACAGGCGACCACGTCAAGGACAAACTGCAGTGAGCAAAACGACGTTGCAGTGCCCGCGGTGGAGCGTGTCAGCGTACCGGCTCGGGCGCTGTCTCCTTCTGCTCCTGGCGGAACTCCTTGAGCTGCGCCTCCCGCTCGCGCTTCTTCTTCTCGATAA
This sequence comes from Halophytophthora batemanensis, assembly GCA_023338225.1. Classification (NCBI taxonomy): domain Eukaryota; phylum Oomycota; class Peronosporomycetes; order Peronosporales; family Peronosporaceae; genus Halophytophthora; species Halophytophthora batemanensis. Next base: position 9,645 of record JAADYK010000255.1, read on the forward strand.
TGCGGTCGCGCTGCTTGCGCAGATACTCCTCACGACGCTGGAGCTCCTCCGCCGAGATGTCCGCCTACAAGACGTGCGCACGTATCATGATGAACACCATCGTACACATCCGCTTGCACACAGAGAGGTAGGTACAGAGAGATAAAGACGTACGGCCTGCTGCCACTCGCGCTGCTTGGAGCGGTTCTCCTCGAGCGTCTCCCTGTTCTTCCTGCAGATCTCTTCGGCCTTCTTCTTGCTGGCACGAAGCTGCTGCTGTGCCTCGGCAGGGGAGAGCTGACTCGCGGAAGCACTAGACGCGTGCTTGTCTTCGGCCGTCTTGGCCGCCACCGCCGCCAGACGGAGCTGCTCGCTCTGCACGCTCATGGACATGGCTAGCACCGCCTCCAGCTCCGCTTGCTCCATCTCCTCCTGCTTGTACAGCACGCTAAGCTCCATGAACTGCGCCTCCAGGTCGTGTTCATCCTCCGCTGCCTCCTCGCGTAGCTCCTTGATGGCCTCCAGCTCCAGCTCCAGATTGCGCTTCACCATGAGCTTCTTGAAGCTCAGGAAGTCGTCCATGGCGAGAATCTGCGTCACGACATCTGTGCTCACGCCGTCCGCGTCTGCTTCGCGCTCGTTCTCGCGCTCGCGCTCGCAGATGGCGGCAAAGTCGGCGGCCGTGAGCCCCATCTCGGCCAAATGCGAGCCCAGCACTTGCTCCACCACGTCGCGGAACTGCTCGTGCAGCTCCGAGTAGACCAGTTTGTTCTCCTCGCCCGTGTCGAAGCTGGCGCAATGGTCGTCGATGAAGCACATGACCGGCAGCTCCCACGCCGGCGACCGGAAGAGGTTGAGCACGTAGTCGAAGACCCAGTCGCTCTCGTCCGCCGTGAACTCCATGGCAGGCCGGGATGGGGGGTTTATGCACACGCAGAGAGAGAAGGAGGAGGTCGGTGCTTGCGAGCCGAGCGGAAGAGCGGCGAATGGGTCTGGAAACGGCCGCGCGAGCTGTCCGCATGCTCGTCCAGCTTGGCTTGGCTTCCAGGCTTCGTTTCGCGTCGCTTCGCGGCCAACCTGCCAAAACCGATAGAGAGATTCGTGGCTGTTCTGCAAGGCGGTAGCGTACCGGCCACTGGGACTCGCCATCTGTGTGGAGCACTGTTGCGTACTCACGAATCGGACGGCTTCCGGACGGTCCGAGTACTGGTACGAGTCAACTCGGTGTACCTATGCTCCCCAGATTACGCAGATCGCTTTTGCTTCGTGCTCTCTCGTAATTGCGCAAAGTAGCCCATGAACTATAGAAATTGCATTTCTGCGCCAAGCAGGACGACCCTATTCCTGCGCTGACCATGCGCACCAGTGATCTTCCCCCTCTACGCCCGAAAGAATCCTCCAAGCTGGACCGTTTTCTGCAAATCTAGCCATGTTTGACCATCGAAATTGTAGAAAACAGCTTGAACCTACTGGGATCCAAATCATCCGACCCCGCGAGGAGGTACCGCCCACTTCTCATCGGGAAGAGGCAGAAGCAGCCGGAGCAGCCCAAGAGCGCCATGGATCGCAAGTCGCCCCCGGCCTCCACCAAGATCTACGTGGGGAACATCTTCTACGAGATCCCGCCGCGCGAAGTGGAGGCGCAGTTCGCCAAGGTAGCTGCTCGGCGCCGCCAGCCCCGCCCGCAGGCCCCCCAGTCAGGTCGTTGCGCATCTAAACCGACATCCTCCCCCGTCTGTGTCTGTTTGTGTCTCTCTATGGGTGTTGTCAGTTCGGCCAAATCCTGTCGTGCTCTGTGAAGAAGGGCTTCGCCTTCATCCAGTACCAGGAGCTGCGCGCCGCGGAGCTGGCGGTGCAGGAGATGAACCATGTTGAAATGGGCGGTCGCTGTCTGCGCGTGGCCTTCGCGTCACCTTCCAACCACGGCTTCAATCAGCGCCGCGAGTACACGCCGTCCTCTAACTCTCCACCTCAAGCGCCACGCAGAGGTGGAGGCGGAGAGCGATACACGTCAGCGTCAGCGCCTGTGACCAGGGCGCAGCCACAGTCATCGCCACCAAGACTCGTCGCGCCGGTCATGACGAGTCCGCGCAGTTTGAACGTCTCGCCAAGCCTCTTTGTGGCCAACATCCCGCCACACATCACCATGATGGAGCTGGATCGAGTCTTTGCGGGCTTTGGGGAAGGTACGCGTTGTGTGGTGTTGGTGTTACTGTGGGGGAGGGAGTCGGCCGGTTGGGTGACTGGCCGTGCTAATCTGCGGATACGACGCTTTGTGCGCGTGGTGCTGGGTTGGATGCAGTGAGGAACGTGAAGGTGCTGCCGCAGCAACGGGGGGGCACACCCATGTCGGCTTTTATCGACTTTACGGACGTGGAGGCGGCGCAGAAGGCGCACAGAGCCTGCATCAGAGTGGACGGCCAAAAGTTGCGCACGGACTACAACTTCAGAAAGTACGTTCACTCTTCTTGATCCACTGCACATCAAGCTGGAAAACACCTTGATGTCTCCGCGTCAACAAACATATTAGCGCACTTCCCGATACGACTGCATGCTAATATCTCTTTCGCGTGGACTTGCTGCATGGTTTAGAAGAGGCGGTGAAGACTCTTCACGACCCGAACACTCGAGCGTCCACGGCTCTGACAACAACTACGGTTACACCGGATATCCACGCCCGCGTATCGACTCAAGCAGCTCGCATTCAAACCGCCAGGACTACAGTCGTGGCTGCGAGGAACAGGGTGAAAACCAAGACGCTCAACCTCGGCGTCTGGATCTCCCTAGCAACTCCATGAACCACCACTTGGGCTACAATCGTGAGCTTACGCGTCGAGGACGCAGCAGATCTCCTTCACCTCGCGGCCGTGGCTATCGAAGCAGCAGTCAAAGCCGCAGTCGAAGCCGAAGCCGAAGCCGAGGCCGAGGCCGGAAAGTCCAGGAAAGTCGCAACACATCCTACCGGGACAACAGCCACCCCAGCCACTCGCGGGACTATGTGAAGGAGCGACAACCCCGCGAAGGGCGAAGCAGCTCGTACAGCCGCCCTACGCATGAGCACTATGACCACCAGTACGTATACACTGACCGACGCGATCGCGATGAAGAGCATCGGCTGAAGGACAAAGTGCTGCTAGAGCGTGGCCGCTACAGTCACTCGGAAGTGATGCCAGTGTACGAATCCCACCGGCCGCGCTCTCCGCATCGCGGTGAACCCGACAACCGCAGTTGGTACGGCTCTGCTCGCCTGGAATGGTGTGAGAATGTGGATGTGTGGAAACGCTATTGCTGTTGACCGATGGTCCCAGATGCACTCACTCTGGCTATTTCGCTGCTACTGCTATGATTTGTTCGAATCGCCAATGTCGAAGGTCTTCGCCGACACGGCAGCACAGTCGAGCCTACTCCAACGGCATTGGGGCAAACGGGAATGGGAGCGGTAGAGCTCAGGGTCCTCCTGACTTCGCGTCTTACGACCGTCGCCGCTAAATGCTGACGAGTGGGTGGAACTCCCTCCTCGCCCGGCACTTGTATTGGTTATATTGACCGTGAACATTACGCTGGGGGCAGCTCCAGTTCTCTGCATCTACTTCATTCGCAGCCAAACGTAGCGCGGCTGGCCAACGCTTTCTACTGGAGTGGGCGCAATGTCTACTACTAAGCCAGCCCGATGGCTCATATTCATGATTCTCGCTTCCAGTTCCAAGCATGTTCAGTTCTTCCTGGGCTGTTTATTCACGTGAACACGCGTCTGGTCTGGCGTGGAGTTTTCGATTTCTCGTCTTCGTGAACTCTGCAAGATGGTGTCCGCACGCAGATTCTTCTATTGACTGGTCTCAGTAGCCATACTGAGCTGTATGTGGAGCTGGAGTTACCAGTGGGATGCGGCGAGAAGAGGACTCTCTGGAGCATTTCGCGGAGGGAGAGATATCATACCTCGGCCGTCTGGTTTCACGCTTGCTTGAGAAGTCTGGAACGCTTGGAGTGTCGGGAATGCCGTACGTTCATGTTGTTTTGCAGCTTTCCCCATCTCTGGTGGCATTGTCGAACCACAGTGGAGGTGTGTTTTGGTCAGTAAAGGTCTGCTCCACGGCATTGGAAGACGCCAGAGCAGCGATTCCGAGCGAGCGAGGCTCGCGTCCGTATACCAACGCCAGTATAGCGCACTCGAAGCTCTTCCTCCAATCTCTTGGGTTCTGAAGCCAGCGCGCGGGCTTGCTTTAGCAGCGCTCCTCATTGTGATAGTCGCATGCTGCTCCAATGCACATATCCTGGCCGTTTTCAAGCCACTTTAGCTCTCTTGAAACAGCAAAAGCCTGCATGGTACTCCAAGCGAGTGTCGCCAAGCCAGTAGGCCAGCGAATTCGTTTGGCACAGCACTACGACAATGCGTCGAGCAGTGCGCCGATACGAGATTCGGCGGCTTCATTCGAGTGGCGACGACTGCCCCAGCGTCCAAGTGCTCCACCACCGCCTGCTCCAGCGCTGCCTGGACCACCATCCTCTTTCCTCCCTTCCATATGCACCCGCAACCAGCGTGTAGCAGTGCCCGAAGCGAAGTCGAACTCTTGGATATGCCGCGTTTGCACACGTAACAATGGTGCAGGCGTCATGCCACCGCCCTGACCGTCGTCCGCATCACCAAAGCGCTCCACGTCGTCCACGTGATGGAAGGAGAAGGCACTGAACACGGTGATCAGGAAGCGACTGGGTCGTTCGGGCGTCACGTCAATCTCAATGGGTCGACCGCGCGCTTCCGCTGGCCGGATGATGATATCCGGGTTGCCCAGCAGCTTGTGCACTACAAAGTACGAGTCTCCGCCACTAATGGTGCGTGCACAAGCCTGTAGCAATGCGCTCACGGCTCGCACACGCTCCTCGGGTGCGGCTGCAAACCGCTGGATGTGCGCGTCTAGCACCTCAAAGATGTGTTCGAGCCCACGACTCTGTTGAGCTGGAGGCGGTTGCTGCTGCTCACCGCCACCGTAGAGGGTGTCGTTGATGAGGAAAAGCTCCGGCAGGATGTCGCGTAGCGTCTGCTCGAGCGAAATGGGCTGTGGACGAGGCAGGAAGATCTGTGCGAAGGTCTCGGCGTGCCGCGAAAAGATGGCCAGGTAGTCACTGCGCGAGCGAGCACGTGCAGCTTTCTTGCGGATGGCGAGCTGCTCGGGAGGGTGGATCTCCCACAGCAACGGATCCGTCTCGCGCAAGTACTGGACACTACCCAATTGCTGGTATGAAGCGGCCCAGCGTGCCGTCGTGGTTCGCAGTTCCAATGCCTCAGCACCTTCCAGTTCTTGTCGCTCCTTGTCAGCTGTGAGTGCAGGAGATGACGACGGTGAAGTCGGCGATGCTGAACCTGCCGGCGGCGAGCGGAAGCGGTAGAACGGCGTCTTGCGCTTCTTGCTGAAGCCTGATAACCCTCCACTGGCAGCCCAGAGTGATGCGGACGAAGACGACGGCGCTGGGAGTGTGACTGATGTGCCAGCTGAGGCAGAAGCCAGCTTGCAGTAGAAGGATGCGCGGTTGAGAGCCGAAACCCAGGCTGTCACGGCCGCCTCCGTCTCCTCCACTACGCGTAGTTCAATGGATTTTCGCCTGAAGAAGACAAAGGAAGGCACAACGAGACATAGCGTTAGCAGCGGGATGCGAGGTAACGGTGTGAGCTTTGTGTGTGTCTGGACGTACGGATACACATGCTGCGTGAGCCTTGCGGAGAACTTGAGCACCTGCAGTCGTCTGTGCGAACTGGCGCTGGAGATACTGAAGATCATGGCGTGATCTCCGCGTCCGCGTTGAACAAGTGCATTGTCCAACAGCACTGCGCCGCGTGGGAGCCCATCGGCTTCGCTGGCGAAGTAGTAAAGGCGGTTGCCCTTGAGCTCAAAGTAGCGCTGTTGCCAGGCGCCAACCAGACCGCGCTGCTTGCGCTTCTTCTTCTTGAGCCACCCTGTCTTATCAGGTGCTAAACGTGCTGCTGGATCAGCGGATGAGTCGTCCTCTGCGGCTAACAGCTCGCTGTGCAGCGACCCGTGCTCGGACGATCCCGAAGGCTGCGACGATAGCGACAGCATCGACCACGACAGCGGGAGCACGGCCACCGGCTCGTCGTCGTCGTGCTCGTGCTCGTCCAGCGCTAGACTTGCTTCGTCATTGACGCCTTTGTCCTGCTCATCGGTGAGCTGAGCCTGTGTGATCTGCAGCGCCTCGTCCTCTACATCGTCAGCAGCATAAGTACTCACGGAGCTGTTGCTGTGCATTGCGATCCTGGATCCTCGGGACTGTGGACGACCTCGAGTGCCCGTTCCCTCAGCTAATGCTGACTCCACTTGGTCGTTGCCTTCGTCTTCTGCTGCTGCAGTCAGGATCTGAGTGGGAGTCGCAGCAGTCTGATTACCACCAGTTGCCTCGATTTCACCAGTCTCCGACTCCTTCTCAAGCTCCTGTTCGTGCTGCAGATGAGTTGGCAACGTCGTCTCCAGGGCGGCTGCAGACGTTGGTGGAGCTGCTGAGCTTTCATCCTTGCCGGTGATGTCACTTACCGCTTGGTTGATGCGGTGTGCCAGTGCGATGTGCTCTTCACGCAGTTCTCCGGAACGTGTGAGGGGCAGCGCGACAGTCACCGCCCAGAGCTGTCGGCCGATCCACTGCAGCGACACATCCGGGTTGATGCCACCAATGCCATTTGGACTTCCACCGCTACTGCTGGTGGCATTCCCACTCGTCTGGCTGCTGGACACTTGCTCAGTTCCCCATTCAGATGCCACTCGCGCGACTCGGGCCACGATGGCAGCTCCGGCCTCCATGGTCCAGCACGTGATGGAACCCTTGAAAAAGTTGTCTTCACGATACCAGCGCTCCACGCGCGCTTGTGGGGGTACCCAACCGTCGTTGACATGGCTATTGTCGTCATTTCGGCGATTAAGTTGCCCCGTGGCGTCATCGATAGCGTTGGCAAGCGTACCAGAGCGCTCAGTCTGCTTCGCCACCTTCGAGACGCCACTCTTTGTCTCGGAATCTGGAATTGATGAAGATCTCGCATCTTGGCCTGATGGTGTCGGTGACATAGGAGCAGTGGACACAACAGTGGTCGCCACCGCTGCGAGTTTGGGCGGGCTGGATGGCGAAAAGCGCTCCTTGATCTTGAGGAATTGGTCCTTGAGGCTGGAGCAGTTCTCATGGCGAACCGCCGAGGTGGGCAGCGACGGCAGCACAAAGTCGCGAGAGAGTGTTCGTAGATGACCAGTGGGCTCACTCTCGCGTGCCCGCACACCCTCCAGTCCCTCTAAGCCCTCAAGCTCCTCGGCGCGTGCTCGAGCGATGGATGAGTTGGCTAGGATTGCCAGTGGTTTGACCTCCACGCCACTGCGTTCAGCAGCAACAGTGGTAGTGGCGGTGGTGGTGGCGGGAACGTGGTGGTCTATGGACAGGCTGTGCTTGCTGGCCTTGTCGTGGTCGTAGTCGCTACGTCGACACGTGGGTGAGTGCTCCTGGCCCGACAGCTCGTCTTCATCTTGATCTCCGCCCGAAGGCGTGAGCGGAGACTGGACCGTGCGCACCATGGGCGTCTTGCTCGGACTCAAGGCCGCCATGGTTAAACTGACGTTGCTGTCGTTGCTGGTATCTCTAGATCCGGCATCAGCATCTGCTGCGGTGTCGGATGTGATGACCGGAAGGTTGAGCGCCGATTGGCGACGATGCAAAGAGAACATGCCGGTGGAGAGGCCTTTGGAGGTGGTCATATCATGGGACGACCGTCAACTCCAGTGCGAGTTCCAGCGAGAGACAGGCGAGTGTGAGCCAAGCCGCGTCGGTGTGCTGCGTAGGGCTGTCTGTGAGCCTGGGCCACCCACCTGCGCGGCCTCTCTGCTGCTCTGCGCCTTTGGTTGACCGCTTTTAGGACGCCACCGCCGTTTTCCGCATCGGGGCTGGAGGCATGCATCAATATACCGGCCTTGGACTCTCCAGGAGTATTCTGGGCGACCCGGAAACCCTCAAAAATAGGCACCCACCAGCCATTTGAACCGGTCGTTTCGAGCCCCCACTCAACTATCGACCGGTCCAGCGTCCAAACTTGAAGCTTCGAAGCGCTTCCCTCTCTGGCTTCACAAGACCGTGCGTTGCTCATTCCGTGCATATATTCCTCACTCGCGTGCTGGATTGGCCGCCTCTGCTTCGTCCCCAGTGGCCTCGGACATCTCAGCGTCGGGCTCAGAGTCCGTGGTGGGCGCCACCAGCGGCTTGATGAGCCGCGCCAGATATTCGCGCGTCTTGGCGGCGTCTCGCGGGTCCACACTGCTATCTACTTGTTGGCTACTGACGCTGGCCCCTTGAGTGTTGGCTGGCTCGCGAAGCAGCTGCTGCACGAGGCTAGCCACTCGGGCGTGCTGCGCTTGCAGCAGCTCTCGCTCCAGCACGCGAGTCAGCTCTTCACGCAGCAACGTGTCCTCCTGCTCGCGGATCTTGTGCGCACGCGCCTCGGCTCGCAGCAGCGGCCGGAGAGCGTCCACCCACGCGCGCTTGGACATCTTGCCTTTGCTGTCGCGTGCGTGGATGGGGCCGTCGCCGATCACCAACCCACGAGCTTGTGCCTCCACCACCAGCTGCCGCAAAGTGAGTGACTTGAGCGGCCGGCCTTCTCCCGTGCCGTGCGCAGCCAGTAGCTCGCGATCCGCTGCCTTAACCGCGCCACGCTGCGCTTCAGTGAGCGTTGGAATGGCAACTGCACGCTCACGCGCCACTCTCAGCAGCTCCTCGCTGTCCAGCGTGTCAATGTACGCGGTCACGGACAGGAAGCGCCGCCCGAAGGCGTAGCCGTCGTCTACGAGCCCCGCCAGCTCCTTCCTCGCCAGCAGCACGTGCCGTAGTGTGCGTGGGTCCAGTACGGACTCGACACTCGCAGCTGCGGTGCTTTCGTCGAGTGCGGACTCGCCTGTGAGCTCTTTCGCGCCGTCCGCCCAGGCCAGCAACAGCTCGACCACGCGGTGCTGTGTGCGCAGCTCGTCCAGACACTCGCTGACCGGCGTGAAACCCAGCGCACGCAGGCGCTGCTGCAGTTCAGCCGTGTATTGCGTCTGCAGCGCGCGCTGCGTCGCCTCCGGGTCGGCCGAGAGCGCGAGGCCGCGTGCCTGGCACTCCAGCTCCCAGCTGCGGTGGTCCAGCGACGCGCTGGTGCTGGTGCTGGCGGTCGTGGGGCGGCCCGCACCGCCCAGTCGCACCACAGCGGGCAGCTCCGCATCGTACTCGATGCACTCGGCGCCCTCGAAGCCCACGCGCTTGGCCGGGCGCGCGCTGGGGCCGTCACTAGCGCCATTGGCGCTCGAGCTCCTGGTCGACCTCATGCTTGCGCTTTGGCGTCGGAGCTCTTGTGGCTCCAGCGTTTGAAAACTTTGCGCGGGAGGTTTGGGTCGACGCGGAATATTGCTAGAGAGGGGCTAGGGGCGCCAGTTGAGCAGCACGAAGGAGGATGGCTACAGTCGCCGCTCGGGGTGGCTTCGCGCTGCGTGTGGCACGCGGAAGGGCCGCACGTGCGCCCACACCGTGGTGCTGCAGCAAGAGCGGATGCAGTATTTCTCCCGCAGCGGGTCTGGTCGATGAAGGGCGCGCCGACGGATGTCTGCGACGCGAACGCGAGCGGCGCAAGCGGCTTCAATGCCTCCGAGACGCATTGTCCGGCGGGCCGTTTGAGCTGTTCAACTGTGGCTCTTGACACTCTGTGTGACAGGCATTTGCCAGTACCAATGTATCAGCATAGCCAGTACCAAATCTGTTTGAACAGGTGCTTCCACGAAATCGCACTTAAGCGAACCTCGCCGACTCGAGCGGACTCGCGGTAGCTGGCGAAGTGGAAGCGGAAGCGGGAGCAGCAGCAATGACCGGCACGAGCTCGTGCGCGGCGGCGTCTACCTCTCCTCTAGCCAAGCGTCGTAGCCTCGGACAGTCGCCCAGTCCCGCGACTAAGCGCAGTCGCAACTCGTTGCTCTCCCCGCTGCAGTTGCTCTCAGTCGGGGGCGTGGAGCAACTCTATCGCGGCGTCTCCGTCCACGGCGGCACCCGCTTGCAGGTGCTTGGGGTCTACCGATGTACGTCCGTGAGCTGGCGTTCCGGCGCGAGTCTTGCCATACTAAAGAAACTAAGCGCATCTTACTGATTCTTGTGTCTCGGAACGCGAAGATCTGGCGGACCCAGCGCTTAAGGAGCGACTGGGTGAAGATTTCGCCGATGAAGTCCAGTGCGACGTGTTCGATCTGCTAGTGAGCGATGGCCAGCACAAGGTGCGCGCTGGTTGCTCGCCAAGAGCAAAGCGCAGATATTTGATGACGCTACGCATGGGAGAGCAGTGCAAGGGCTAATCAATGCGAAATGTGGGTTGCGAGGGCTGTAGATGAAGGTCGTGCTGTGGCCAGGTATGAACAGTTTGGTGTGGAAGGGCGAGCTGAAGACGCTGGGCGTCATTTCGGTACGGACTGCTGTCTGCTCTGACGAGCTAGCACACCACTTTCACTTGCCATTCGTGGTCTGACTGGAGCAATTGGATATCGGGGCGTATGCTTCAAGGTGAAAGAGTTCGATGTCTTCGACGAAGACCCAGAGGACAGGCAGCGGTGTCAGCGCGTCTGTATGATCCGCAAGCTCAAGGTGTTTGATTCGGAGGAACTGCAGTCCGAGAAGATCGTCTCTTCCCATTTGACTGCCAGTGGAGAGCTCACGCAGCTCAAGTTCGTCTCGACGGTGCACCCGCGGGAGGTCGACCTGCTGCCTTTGGCTGGTGAACGCGCCTACTACCTTCCACTGTTCTCGGACGACTACACTTTGGATTGGAACCGTAGCTTCGACGATGGTGGAGCAGACAAAGACTCTCCGCTGGAGGAGCTCGAGCACGATTGGGCTGGCCGATATCTTCATCCGGTAGTCACCGACACAGATGCTATTGAGCTGAACCACGAGCTTACAAGTCCGAAGGTGACGTGGGATTCAAGCCAAGAATACTGCTCCAGCCTGTTCAAGGGAGACTGCAAGGACATCTACACATTGCAGCAGGCGTCCGCGAAGACGCAGCAGATGCACAATGGGAGCTCCAGCCACAGTCCATACCCCATGGTCGGGGTGGTCCAGCTCAAGTCTAAGGCACGACATGTGGGCAGCCCGGACGTGACTAACCCGTTCCCATTCGCCTTCAATATTGTCCTCGGTACGTAGTACGATGTTTGTTTTACCACTGCGGAGTTCTCTACGTACTTACGACGAGTTTTGCCGATTGGTTTTCATGTGTGCGTTCACCAGTGGACCGTTTGGCGGCGGTGGAAGTTGCGTTCTTCGGCTCAATGTGCGCCAAGTACTTCTTGCGACTGCAAGAGGGGGATCTCATCCAGATGCGAGGCTACTCCATGATGGATCCATGTGAATTCGGGACTGAGTTCAACCCGAGCGACCCACTCTTCTGCTTTCGGCATGATTCTGTCGGAAGCGTTTTCCATGTACCGGGTACGTTCTTTCGGGTCGTGGAATGAAGATAGGTACAATGATCTGCGATGAGACGGATCCCCGCTGACTAACCTGCTTGCGTATCTGCAGCGAAATACTGGAAGATGCTGGTACTGACGCGAGTCCTGGAGCCTCCATTGGCGTTTCAGGGCAAGACGCAGTTAAAGACGTCACTGCAGACGCAGAGGAAGAAGATGCCAACACCTTGCTGGATGGCCTGCAACTTCGTCACGACCTTGAATACGCAGTACTGGAGTGACGATGCGCTGGAGAACTGCGAGACTCTCTACTTTGACTTCGTCGGGGTATTGTCGTTTGTTGACAAGGTCTGTCGCGACTGCAAGAGAAGTCTTGTACTGGACGACGGCAATGTCGACCGGGAACTGCTCACAGGCATGCAAGTGACCAACTACCGGTGGGTGAAGGCGATCGACAGCAGCTCGTCACAAGAGCTCGTGATCCGCGTGGAGGAGTGCTCGCAGCCAAAAGCCTTCCATTCTCTCGAAGCCGGCAGTACCTTCATGGCAACCAAGCTCAAGTGGGTCGTCTTACCAGCCACAGACAGCGATAGTCGGATCCAATACGCGGCCACCAGCGCTTTGTCGGTGCTGCGTCTGGATGATGATGTGCTCCCCTTCAAGGAGCTGAAAGCATGTAGCCTCAACGTGTACTTTGCGCAGAACATCAAGGCGAAGGCGGTGGTGGAGAAGCGTAGCTCCACGGGGGAGAGCAAGCTGGATCGGCTGACCAAGTACTATCCGCGGAACTACCTCCCCACGAGTGTGGACAACTTTATCAACGCCTTCGGTCTCGGTGAGCTCACTTTCAGGTACACACCATCACATTTCCCGCTACTATCTGCTGCTTGACTCACTTGCTGATACCATCTGCGTGCATGTACTTGCTTTCGCTGTGTGCTGCTCGGCAGTGAGCTAAGCCTGCTGCATGATCGCATCGAGATCTACGAACACCAGCACGTGGGTTTTACCGGCTGTCTGCGGTACCTCTACAAGGACAACATTGCGAACCGAGCCTCGATCTTCCTGCAACTCACGGAGAACGAGGACTCGACTCGGCCACTCGATGCCATGATCGCGGAGAACCTGCTGTACCATCGACCAGCGCTCCAGAACTCAACCAAGACCATGGCGTCGCTTGATATTCTGCCGCTGTTGCGCGTGCTCCACCCTGCGATTGTCGCCGACCTGCAAGCGGAAGCCACTTCGATCGCAAACCTCGCGATGGACAGTAGTGAGGACGAATCCCCGTCGAGCTTGCCCAAGCCGGAGCTGTCGGTCAAGACAGTGGCGGACTACTTCCTCGTGAGATCCACCGAGCTCTTCTTTTCGTTGCACCTCTACCGGAATGGCCAGGCTGAAGTCGAATGGACAGTGGATGCCATTTTACCAGTATCGTCTCGTTCTGGTCGACGGTGAGCGGCTGAGTGCTGAGCGCTGAGCGTGGGGCAGATAACGTGAGGCAAACCAATCCAGCGCTGTCTTCGCCCTGGAGATCTGCCTGACGTCATCGACTGCAACAAGCGAAAGGTGTTTTCATTGACTAGCGGCAGTAAGACCAGTTCCGAGACAGACAGCTACTGTAGCTACACGCGAGACCACGCAGACAGAGGAGACGCTGTGAGACGCTCTTAGCCGCGATGAGAAGCTGGTTGTCTGGTGGACGTCTTGTCCTCCTATGATTCTCTGTGCGCCTCGCCCTCGGGCGACGAAAAGCAGCGGCTTATCTGGTCTGCCCGTCATTTGGTCGGCCCTTCAAGCGATCAATCAAAGTCATGACTTTCCGGTACTTCTCACGCTCCCGCCCCGAAGCCGAGTACTTCTTCTTGCCCGTGTAGTACTCGCTCGAGCTGTGGATCTTGTAGCCGAAGACGCGCGGCACGTACGTCTGCGTGGGCGGCGGCGCCACCAGCTGCGCGTGCGTCATCAGGAACACGTGCGGGAACGTCGCGCCAAAGTACGCGCCGTCGATCTCTGTCCAGTACCATCACCACCATCAGCCAGTACACCAGTCAGTACACCAGTATACTTCCCTTTTCCTGTCAAGCACAATAGCAGACGAGCGGACGTACGGCCGGCGCGCTGAGACTTGGGGAAAAAGATGTCGCGGCACTTGGGGCAGAAGACGTTGACAGTCGTGTGACGCGGCACGTCCGACTGGCCCACAGGCAGCACGGGCTGGCCCTGGCAGTACACGCGGTGGCAGCGGCCAAAGTCTACGTTCTGGTACTTTTCTAACATGGCGGCCATGCCCTTGGTGGTCAAAATGTAGCGCGCGTGGATGAGGCCGTAGAGCATCTCGGCCGCCGACTCGATCATCTCCTGCTGGATCTGTGTCAGATTGTGGTCTGCGCACGCCCGAGTGCACACACGTACCACCACAAAGCACAATCGGAATCAGCATTGGCTGTCTAACCCAAGCACAGAGAGCGACGAAGCACGCGTGAAGGCCGCGGAAGAGCGCCAGCCACGCACCGTTGGGCGTCTCGATGTCCAGGATGATGTCCAGCGCGTAGTCGTAGTAGGGCACGATGCTGCTGAGCCCCGTGAGGTTGAAGTCGTCCTCGATGTAGTCCTCGTCCACCTCGCACAGGAAGCTGTTCTCGCGCAGAGAGCAGAACCACGAGATCCAGCTCGTCTCCTCCTCGCTGCCCTCCACATCGTTCTCATCTTCATCGTCCTCGTCCTCGTCCTCGTCCACTTCGCTCGAGTCCAGCTCCTCGTCGTCCTCCGACGCACTTTCCGAGTCGTCTGCCGCCAGCGCCTCCGTCACCCGCAGCTCCTCCATGTGTCCAAAGAGCCGCTCCATCTCCGCCTCCTCCGCCGCCTGCGCCTGCGCCTGCAGCTCGGTGCTGTCCACCGCGGCACCGTTAAGCGCGGCGGCCGCCGCGGTGTCGTCCTGCTGCTGACTCATTACTGTGACTTCCTCCCGCCGCTTTGACTGGCTGGTACTCGGCGAGTTGGCGTCGCCCGAACGCGCGGAAAGCACGAACCGAGTGCGCTGTCTCGCGCGCTACCACCTGGCAGTGCGCTGGAGCTCCTCGCGCTGCACCGCGGCCGTCCGAGAGGCCCACGCACGCGCACACACACAGGCCCACGCGAGAGCTTCAGGCGCCGCGTTCCGACAGCTCCAACAGGTCCCTCCTTCTTTTTGCTGAGTGAACTCTTGGCTTGGCTGGGCAACGCAGCGGGGAGCCCAAAACGCGGCGGAGAGCGCGCCCAAAACGGGGCGAGCGCGCCCAAGGCGCCCAAAAGACGGCACGTCCGGCAGCAAAAACGAAGCAACACGTAAAAAAATCCACCACTATTTTGTCGGAGCTCTGTGGCCAATCCGATCCGCCAATTGCAGTGTGGTTTGGGAAAGATCACCAGTAGTGAGGAGCGTTGATTGGCCGGGGCGCAGCACATTTCGAGCTGTGGTTGGCTGAAATGAAGCGCAATCTTCACTCGGCGCTGGGAAGGAGGCGCAGAGCAGCGAGATGACGGCGACGGCGACGGCGACGGCGACGGCAGGAGGGCCTGGGGAAGACGACCGCGAAACGGAGGCGGCCTGGTACCAGGCCTATGGGTCTGGCGACGAGGCAGAGCCACGCCACGTGCGCGTGGAGGTGCAGGACGACGAGGAAGAGATCGAGGGCGAGGAGGAGGACGGCGAGTTTGAGGTGGAGGAGATGGCGGACGACGAGCCCATGCACATCACCGAGCGGGTGTATCTGGGCTCCATCGACGCCGCCTGCAACCTGCCAGCTCTGCGTCGCGCGCAGATCGGCTTCGTGCTCTCACTGCTTGGCAAGGGCGAGGAGGAAGCTGTGATGTCGAGTTGCAGTTATAGTCAACCACTGGGTCAGGACGACGACGAAGAGATGACGCGAGTGGCTTTTCAGATCGAGGATTCCGCCGAGGGAGACCTGCTCTGTCGACTGCCGGAGATCCTCGCGACGCTGGAAGAACTCATGTACGCAATGGCAGTAGAACTACTGGCGCGCAATGCTCGAGGGCTTGGGACTCATGCTCATTGGGCTGTCGATGTCTTGATCTGCTGTTGACTTGGTCTCTGGGGTCGTAGAAGCAAGGCATCGTTGAGCGGCAAGAACGTACTGGTGCACTGGTGCGTGCGAAGCCGTTGACTTCCTATCTGCTTGTCATTGACCGTTTTAACGCCGACTGTGGGGCGCAATTGGTATGCATTGCGTCGCTTCAGTATCGCTGGCAGGTCTCGCTCACCGTCCGTACTAGCTGCCTGGATGAGCAACTACATGAGCGTGCAGGATGCTATCGACCATATCCGGTTGGGTTTGCATGGCATTGCCACTCTGCTCCTGCCGATTGTCGAGTCATAGTGCTGCATCTGAGCTCATTACTCTGTGGGATTCCATCTGGCAGGGTCATTCGGCCGTGGATCGAGATCAACCCCCACTTCATGCGAGATCTTCATCTCTTCCACGCAACGCTAGGGGCTAGTTTCGAAACTCCGCTGGACAGTGAGGTCGCTTCAGTATTGGAGACCCGATCGCTTCCGCGTCTGGACTTTGGCGCGGGCCTGGTGGACGGTATTCTTCAGGGCTCCAAGACCATCACCATGCGGCTGCTGTCGGACGTGGAAGACGACACCAATTCCGACTTGGGCCGCATTTTCCCGCTCTCGCTCGTCGTGGCAACGAGCGCCACGCGGGGGTCGGATACGGAGCACGAAGAAGGAGCGAGGCGGCGGTTTGCCTTCCTCCGGATAGAGCGCTGCGAGACGCAGGAACTGCGCGAGCTGGGCCCGTCCACGGTGCAAAAGTCTGGCTTCAAGTCCATTGACGACGTGCTGACGGTGCTGCAGCAGTTTTACCCACACGTGACCATGGCGACGCCGCTGCTAATGCTGCATTTCGTGTGCGTTGGCGGGAACTGACCACCGATTGAGTCGAGATACCCACACCGCATGCATTACCCTGGCTTCAAATGCACTGCACAGTAGATGATTGACTCTCGAAATTTCATTCAGACGAAGAAGCTTCGAGTGCGCTCATCCAGAGTCGCTTTCCGGTGTGCGAGAGTGCTCGCCGAGGGCTGGACTCACTTTGGACTCGCCTACGACTCACCGGGCGTATGAGAGTCTCTCGCGTCTTGCTGCCTAGAAGCAACGACGAGTTCTTGCGCTTGCACGCCAACTCCCGGGTGCTGTTACTATTGCTGCTGCTGACCTTGATGGATGCTCGGTTGGTGAACACGGCTGGAGAAGACCACGTCTGTACTGGCTCGGATCCCGATACTTCGGACGCCTGGGAGTTGGGGTCGTCGAACACAGCAAAATCCGCCCAGTCGTCCTCCGGGACCTGCGCGTGTCCACCCATTAGCCAGGAAGACATCCTCCGCTGTCTCACGCTATCAAAGCCCTTGGTTTTGTCTGCTGCAGACCGGAGCTGCTGGACACGTTGGCGAACCTGGTCGAGTGTGGGGCGCTCGTCCGCTTCGGCGGTGAGCAACCATTCAATGAGCGCGGTGAATTCCGACGTGAATGTCTGCCCGAAGCGTCTGTTACCCGGTGGGAAGCGCACGTTGCCACTAAGGATGGCATACTGCTGCACGCCGTCTCGTGGGTGTTCGAACGGCGACAAGGGGCCGAATGCCATCGCATACAGCACGCAGCCTAGTGCCCAGACATCAGTACGACCATCAATGGGACCGTGTGTAGCTGCGTGGCTGCCCGCTTCCCAGAGCTCTGGAGCTCGGAACGGCGCGCTGCTGAACCTCGCGGCCTCTTCCCAGAGCTTCATGCCGTCTTTGGAGTTGCGTAGAGTTACGGTGAGAGGCGCGACGGAGCCGAAATCCACGACTAGAGGCTGCACAGGGTCGTCTGAGGTCAGTAAAATGTTGGCTGGCTTGAGGTCGCGATGCGCGAAGTCGAGGTCGTGTAGGGCGGCGACGGCGTCCACCAAGAGCGAGAAGAACCGCAGACACTCGCTCTCGGTGAAGGCTGGGATCTCTGCGCGCATAGTATGGAAGAGAA
>JAADYK010000256.1:0-27074 GCA_023338225.1 Halophytophthora batemanensis
CATGACGTCGAAGCAGAAACGCATCTCCAGGAAGACCTCGCGCGCAATGCTGGCGTGGTCTCACTACAAGTTCAAGACACTGCTGTCGTACAAGATGGGCCGTGCTGGAGGAAGGGTGATCGAGTGTGGAGAACACTACATGACGAAGGCCTGCTCGTGCTGCGGGAGACTCAACCGCAGCATCACCAGCGAGAAGGTTTTTTCGTACTCGCACTGCAGCCTGACGATTGACCGCGACGTGAACGCCGCGCGCAACATCTACCTCAAGAACGAGCACTTGCTCACTCGGGCTCCTGGAGTCCGGGTGCCCGGAGACGCCTACTCCGCGGTGTCAGGTGTGCGTGAGCTTGCTCACACACATCGACCTGGAACAGCAAACGGTATGCCCACTAGGGCCAGGACGGTACTTGGGTATCTCATGGTAACTTGGGGATATATCGAGGCGTGGAGCTCCGGATCCCATGGGGGAGCCTTCTATTACTTGGTTTCACTCAAGCTTCGTTTTGGTTCAAGTAGCGAAAGCCAAAGACTCTTTAAACGGGGCATGCCGGTGGGTCAAAGTTGTGCCGATAGTCGTTTCACTGCGAGCTTTGAAGCCAAGGTTCGAAGTAAGCTACATTGATGTCAAGCTCTGGCAGAAACTTGCTCCCACCCAGCGCGCCGCCGAACACTTCACACTTCACACTAGCACGTACGCACGCAGCGACTACGACTGCTGACTCGGAGTGATTCTCGAGCTAGTGTTATCAAGGCCGCATTCAGTCTATCTCTCTGCTGGCCTACTCACCGCAACCGAGCCAAGCCTCCTCGTCGGGGTCGCATTTGGTGCCCACGTCACGCAGGATCTCCTGCTGCCGCATGGAGACTCGGTGAGGACAGCAGGCGATAACCGTGAAGAAGTCGTTGTAGCAAATGCCAATGCCAGCTGTGTCGTTGGCCGGGAAGCGACTGTCGTGGCACTGGCGGTACATGACGCCGTCACACATATCTACGTTGGCTTTCGGTGTGGGGAGAAAATACGGGATAAAGGCCTGAGCAGGGTCACACACGGTCGGTTGAGCGTCGAAGATGGCCTGACTAGCCGCGCTGGGCTGATGCGCTGCGTCGTCCTCGCGGAAACAATCGGCCTCGTCCATAGAGATACAGACTGGGTGTGTTGTGTCGCACAGTCCGATGTATCCGTTGCAGCATGCTGGGGCGTGCGAGAGCACCATGCGTTTGAGGTTCGTATTCGAGCTCACATCCGGCAGCTCCTTGAGCGAGTTCATGCCCATCAATTCCAAACGCTGGAGTTTAGTGAGCGAATCGATTGGCGGCAGGGACTCCAGCGAATAGAGGAGTGCCAATGATACACTCTTGAGACTGGTCAACCCCTCGAAGCTCGGCAGCGCCACTAAATTCGGCTGGTAGCCCAGGTGGATGTACGCCAGTGAGGACATGCCAGAAAATACGTCTGGCGGCATACTCACAGTACACCGCTCGCCTGTCTTGCCCTGGATGTCTCTGTTCAAACACATACCGAGCATCAACAAGAGAACGAGGGTGTGAGTTTCGTTTGACCGTCCGATTGGCAACAGAATGCCTGTGAAACGCGGCATAGGAGGCTTACAAGAATTCCAACTCGGTGAAGACCTTGGCCCAGGAAGGCACAGCCTCAAGACCCGTGTAGTAGAGTGAGCTGTGTAAGGATGACAAATGAGTTCATCGAAGCGAACCAGAGCGCAACTCCATCAATATCCGAACACCACGTACATATAGTGGAGGTGGATGCAGTGTTGGAGCTCGTCTGGCCACGCCTTGAGCTGTCGGTTGGTGATCTGAAGTACCTGAAGATCTCCAGACGCGGCTAGCGCGCGAACTGTCGAGGTCACGTCCTCAGGGTTTGCCCACTCCTCGTAGCTCTTTGGGGCCCGGTCCGTGTCGACGAGTGCCAGACACGGACACATGCCACCAGATATTTGACGATAGGCGAAGGCCACGCATTGCGGATAGGCCACGCAGGCTTGTTGAGACGTCGTGATGCTCGCGTATGGGTGCACGATGGCAATGACACTCGCGGCAAGAAATAGCAATGCCACCCACCGGGGCACTGGACGCTGAGCCTTCAATTTCTGTAGAACACTGCTGGTCGTGCGCATCTTCCGACGGCGTTGGTAGAGCACCTCTACGAGACGGGTGAGTCGGTAGCAGAAGGAGAGGTTGATAGTAAAGCGCACGAGGAAACTTAGCCACGTGAGGGTGCGTAGAGAGTCGAAGCAGAAACGAAAGAGCGTGGTGCTGATCGGATCAGCTTGCATGCGCACTTGTCTCTGGAAGGTTCCCGGTGAGAACAGCTCGAGATAGAGCCCGAAAAGCCCGCGGTCGAGCTCGAAGACTGTGTAGGAGTAGAAGACGAGAAGAATCGGGTAGCCGATGGCGAACATCATGTCGAAGACCGTGTCCACCAAGACCTCTGTGAAGGCCGAGTGCGAAACGGGACTCAGGATGAAGATAGTGTGTGACAAGGAACTCATGGCGAGCAGTGAGGCGTAGATGTAGCACATGAGTGTGGAGAAGCCCGCTTCCATCAACTGGTGGAGCTGGAGGCTCTGTACCACGAGGTCGCCCATTTTGAAGAGTACATTCTGTATGGGCACCACAACACAAGCGCACGAGCGGATTATAAGATGAGAGTCAATACAGGAATGCAGTCGAAGCCTTCCATCTGATGCTCCATCTCGTGCTCTGTCCTCCGCTCCAGAGTTGAGAACGTACCCAGAGCTTGCGGTAGTGTCCGTTGTAGCCTGTCAGCTCCACCCAGAATGACACCAACTTCCGAATAGTCTGCGACAGTAATGGAGAACCCCGGGGTTGCATCTCCAGCGCTCGCGGACCCGCAGGTGCCACGCGTAAGTTCCGGTTACGGAGAAACGTCATCTTAAGCAATACATGCACGTAACCCAGCACGAGAGCTCCGAGCGTCAGCGCGTTCACTGTCGTGAGCGCCGGAGGAGGGTCGATGATGAGCCAGAAGTTTCCCTCGTCAAACTCAGCCGTTCCCATGAGGTAGTTGGCGGTGTCGTTGGGTGACACGTTGAGAACGATGAGCCATGTTGTCCAGCAGCCGGACACGACGGCCGTTGCGAACAGAAGTGGCCCGAGCTTGCCGAAAGAGGCGAAGAAGTCGGGTGCTTCCGCCTCATTGGCGCTTGTGTTGCCGAAACCATGCTGGTGGGTGGTGCTGGATTGGTTCGTGATGCTGGGTCGGTGCGGCAGGATGCGAATGCTGGAGATCGGCGTCTTCTTTGTCATGCCCATCGTGGGAGTCAACGCCCACAGACCTCGTGGAGCGGTACTCGAGCTCTCAGCTCTACGATGTCAGGTGTTTTCTGCTCTGAGCAACTAGGCCAGTGTGCTTCGATCAAGGGATGCCTACATTACAGTCGTAAAAAAAAAACTCAAACAAAAATAGCGCCATGAACGTGTATTTGCGGAGCCGAGCGAGTCGCGGTTTCCCCGTTTGGACGCCACACAAACGATTGCTAAAAACGGCCACCGATCAACCTTCGCTCATGTTCCCAGTTTCCAGGTATTAATTAGCCCAGCACTGCTTTTGTTTGCATCACAATCTCGCCCCACCATTCGCTTTCTGGGAGACGCAAGCAGTCCACGTCCTGCAGTCTGCTCCTCTTCACTTGCGCGCCACGATAGTGAAGGCGGACCAGTTTACGAGTAGCGGGCGGCTTTCCTCATCCGAGGACGCGGCCGCTGCCGAGAAGTTGGCTCTCGCGTCGTCCTTGATCGACGCCGTGAGCGAGGCCTGGATCTGCTCAAGAGTCAACTTCTCTCGATACGCCGCGGAAAAGGGATTCTGGGACATTTGCTGCACCATAGACTGCAAGTCGTCCAAGATGATGGTGTGCGATGTGAGGTAGGCCTCCACACCACGAAAGCCGGCGGCGCAGAGCTCGTCAGCGACGCGTTTGCTGTCCGTGGATACCGCCGATAGTGAGAGTGGCACCTCGCCGTCTTCTTCCGACCCACCAGCTGCGTTGAAGAGCTTCGTGACCTCGTTGGTCCACCGCATCTGTGCGCTCTGCTCGTTCCACGCCGTGACAACTAACAGTCCGTCGTCCTTCAGCACGCGTTGCGCGGACGCCCAGGCCTTCGAGCGGTTCGGGAAGATGCTCATCCCGAAGTTCGAGCCCAGCATGTCCACCGAGTCACTTGCCACTTTCTCCAGAGTGAGGCCATCCATTTGCACGGCTGAAACACGTGGTGCGATCTGCTGCAGTGATGGATCCTTCTCAAGTTGCTCGCGCAGAAGGTCAAGCATGCCGTCTGACAGATCCGTCGCCGTGATCTTCACGTTGGACGCCTCCAGCATGCTTCGGTACCGGCGGGCGAACTCGAAGGACAGCACACCGGGGCCGCAGCCCACGTCCAAAAAATTGAAGGACTTGGCGGCGTCGTTCTTGCACTCGTCGAGCAACGGGGCCACCTGGTGGTGCGCGATGCGCAGCGCATCATTCGCCCATAATTCCGTGATGGCGACGGCAAACGATTTGTAGCCCTTGGACTGCGCCGACCAGTTCTTGTTCGTAAAGGCTTTCTCCATGGTGGTCAAGAGACGCGTGGTTGTTGGGAATTGGGACGTGGTGGAGTTGAAGAAGGTTTGGAAATGAGCAGCTCAAGACCATGGTCTGTGACTTCCCTTGGGGATCACCCCCTTGCTAGTTAATCCGACGGCGGTTCTTCGTTTTAAACTGACTGACGTAGAAGAAAGTGTTCATGAATGACGGTAAATGTGATAGGGATACACGTTACCTTGTTGAACAAGGCAGCAAGGCGTGCAAACAACAGCTCGGTGGTGTTGCTACATGAAATTAGGCTGCAGACAGCGCGACTCGACCAATAGCTCGCCGTGAACTTGCCCGTCTTCGCGGTCGCCTTCCCTTCCCGTGCTCGTCCGAAAACTCACTTCACTGCTGACAGTCAGTGCAATTGCAGCCTTCCGCCGCAGTATCTGCGCAGTCCTTCAGGAGCCAACTGGCGTCGCCTAAACGCTGGCGACGCACTGAGGCGCCGGCATACTGCTGCCCAGCTCGCGAGTGGCTCACCCCGGGGAAATGCGCCACCAAAAGAGATGATTAGCTAGCTGTCTGGTTGAAGTTTCCCAGAGTGTTGTTGCTTAGTCAGGTAGTCCCTGGCAGCACCAGGAGGCTATCACAATCACCGAGATGCCGCAGGACCCGCCGGAGATCCTTCTCGCATTCACCTGCAAGCACGGACTCCGCGAGGAAGATCGCCGGAGCCTCGCCGACTAGCGCTACTTCTGACAGAAGCTGGTGCCGTTGAGAACGTTACTGAGTGGCACGGGGCCCCCAAATCGCTTGTTCTCGTAGATGAAGCTCAAGTACGCGACCCTAAATTAAAGGTGCTCGAATGCGTTTTCACGATCAAAACGCGCCTATTTTGGGTTGGCTAAAAGAACGTCCACCAATCAGCTGTCTAAATTGAGGGTTTCATCCACCCGCCTTTTGAGTCACTCCACTCAATCGCGATCTGCGTGCTGTAGCAGTAGCAGTGGCAAAGTGTCGTGGAGAAGTTGTAGTCCTGGATTCGATAAAGAGCAACGACTTGCACACCACTACCTTGAGTCAAGCGTTTTGTGACGACGAGGCAGTATCTGCACGACAAATATACACATTTGCGAGCAAATACGAGCAACAATTGTCATGAAGGGGTCACCGATCTAGTGAACATACCCACTGCTTGCAGTGACGACCACTCAAGCTCGTGGTGTCTTATATCACCGGAGTACCCGTCTTGAATAGTCATTTTCCTCAGCCAACTCACCGAGAGCTCTTAGAGATCGCCACCTGGTGGCACACGATCTCTTGGTGGTTGAATTTCTCAGCACAGCCATATTCAACACGACTATAGAGTGGCAGATGGTGGGGTGTCTGAAGTTGAACACGGTGAATCCCAAAAACAGTGGTCCCGGGTCTTGAATGAGCCCAAAGTGTCGGTTGTCCATGTCAACAGTCTTCATTAGCGCGTTGACCGTGAGAGCGGGCGAGATATTCAGCTGGATCCGCCACACCGTCCACAGTATTGGCACGCTGATCGTACCCACGAGGGGAGCTCCAATCTTCCCAAACGCCTCGCAAAATGCTAGCAAAGGGCTGGTCTGCTTTTTGGCGTGGGCTAACCTCCACACATGAATCTCATCGAGTTCTCGCCCTTGATGGCTTCCAAGTAAGAGTATGTGGTCAGTGACGACGAAGGGATCAAACCAATCTGAGCAGATTTCTGGGATGCGGGCCAGTAACTCCATGTGAACCTGCGCTGGCGTTGACTGTGAGGTTGCTTGGGCGGCTAAGCACCCTGTGTGGTGTGTGCAGGCTCCACTGCTTGAATTCCCACGAGATGCCATCACTTGTTATATATTCACCCTGCACTACCCACTGACATGAACGCCAGGATTGGCCAACGTGGACGATCGCAACCACGTCCTCCAAATCCTAGCACTATTCCTAACAAACTCTTCTTTTGACGGGAGACATGGATTCCAGCTGCTCAAGATCATGAGTCCTCTGTTCACTCTAGGCGGATCAAGGACAAGTGGCTACGATGGGAAGAACAGTACATGGCGAAGACATGCTCGTGCTGCGGGAGAACCAACCGCAGCATTACCAGCAAGAAGGTCTTGTCGTGTTTGCACTGTAGTCTGACGCTCGACCACGACGTGAAAGTCACATGCAGCATCTACCTGAAGAACGAACACCTTCTCACTTGGTCTCGGTCTCGGTCTCGGGCTCGGGCTCCTAGAGTCCGTGTGCTCGGAGATGGCTACTCTGTGGTTGTTCGTTGCGTGTCAACTTGCTCACACGCGTGTGCGCACTGGGAGATTGTTGTCTGGAGTAGCTAAAGACAAGAGCCTTGGCGGTGACATGCCAACAAGGCGGGTGACTGTGGTGCGAGAGTTCTCCTAGCAGTTTTCATCGGATTCCAGAATCCTAGTTCAACCCGGAGAAGGCAAGTAGAGTGTGCACGTCTAAAAGCAATTTATTCGGTGAAACCTTGTGTGTGCCAGTAGCAATGATCTACACCTTGGTGGGAGGTCCATTTGATCGGAATGAAACCCAGAAATCCATTCAGTGTTGCAGTGCCCCAAACCTCTCCCAAGTGAGCGTTGACTGGACTAATTTGCGGTCTGGAGGCATTAACACCTCGAGCTGTGCCGGTTTCATCCTCAACCCGTTCCATCGTTCCGCTCTCACGGAGGTTTTCGTCGACACTGGGCATGTTCAAACTGCAGCGTGCTCTCGTTGATTTATACCTCTCTTAATACTCATACGTGGTTCCTTTTCGTTGCAAGTTCAACATGGTGTTCGCCGTCGTGGTACCCATCAGCTTTGTGCTGTATTCGAAAGCCAACTTCCAGCTCGACCACGACTGAATGCGGTTGCTTTTGGAGATGACTCCAGTGGATTCGTTCACACGACAGCCACATCTTATATTGGATCCACTGGAGATCACGCTCTCCCGCGTCAGCTTCAATGGGCTCAAGGTACAGTTGTGGACGGGATTACATCTGTAGTCAATCATGAGTGTATCTTTCTGTTATAGGTTCAAGAGCATCGTCGATATTTGCGTTGAGCAGCGCCAAGTAGATCAAGCGGAACCTCAGACGGGTTCGAATGCAGACCTTATCCCGGTGCAGAACAGAGTTCTGTGAGTGGTGGCCGCGCTCTTCCTGGCCGTAAGTGCTGGCGTGTTGACCTATACGTCGGAGTGTCCGCAAGTCCCAAGAGTCGTGCCGGGTGTACCCTCAATGCCTGGCGTACTCCTACCGCCGGACTACACACGACTTATGTCTGCGTTTTGGACTTGTCGACATCGATCGTGCACCTACAAGCTACAAAAACCTGGATGAATCTACGGGACGTGGCGCCAATTGCAAGGAATTGGCGTGTTGGGGTAAGCTAGAGGTTCTTGAGCTGATCAACCGCAATATGGTTGAATAGGCCGAAGAGCCCCAGCTCTGCCACTTGCCGCTTGTAAGTTTCACATGCGTGTGAGGTTTCATCTGCAATAAATGCTCCTGCCAACAAACTCAGACTAACGTAAGTTCGGTCAAAGACTGCTGCTCTACGCAGGTGTTTAAAAGACTCCTAGATGGGTGAAGAAGCTCACCCAACCCCAAGTGCTGTAAGTTCCCCAACGGAGATCCTTGTTCTACCAAGCATCTCGTTTACGGGCGGTGTGTACTCATGCGTTTACCATGTTCTGCTCGGGTGCCATCTCGGTACAATCGAGGAAAAACCCACGGAAACCAACCTCATCACGATGACCGAAGAGTTTTCACGGACATGCCGATTCGAATCTTTCTACACCTGGTAGTGCAACTGCAATTCGAGCTTCTACCTTCCTTGCAAGGTGTCCCCAACTTGCAGTATCTTGCTCCGGCCGGCATGATGTCCGTGACAAAGCCCCCGAGTTTCGAATCGCAGAAGAATCTCGAGCACCCCATACTCGCTGGGGCTCCTAACGTCATCGATAGCCCCGACTTGGCTCCACTTTCGGGGCTGGAGTTATCCATCCAGCTATCAGCTGTGTGTTGTGATGGCTCAATCAACACCTGCGGCCAGAAGCCAATAACCTGCGCCAACCCAACCATCAGGTGCAGCTTAGGAGATAATAAGAGACAACAGCTGAGCGCCGTGTCACGATGGCACTTCGACGCGTACAGTGAAGAGGTGAGTAGTTTGGATCAAGTGCTGCTGCTGATCCCTTATGAGGCCTTTTGACGACCCGACGCAAGAGGAGATAGAGGTCTGCGGTGGTGTGCTCTACTGCGAATTCTACCGATCCAGGCTTTACAAAAGGTCCATGCGCACCCACAGCCGCATGCATGCCATCGGCTGCACCGCCAGAGAAGCTGAGATCGCTCTCCGCAAAGTTGATATTAACCAAACGATCAGGATACTATGTGGGCCCTAGAAGAGGGGTGGCTGGGCTGCTTGGCATTAATTCACGCACTATTTCCCCTCGACACCTGGACATCCAACACAATCGCACGGCTGAGCGTTGCTCTTCACGACAATTTGACACAAGTTGACTCATTTCACTGCTAGCATCGGAGTCAAGCGTTATTAGCAGTAGACAACTTGCGGGAGGCAGTTTGTGCAGAGGGTTTTCATCTACTGCGCTAAAACTCTTGCAACAGTAAAAAAGACACTTTGGGGATGCATGACGCCTGTACACATGCGTGGAGGAAGAACAATGCATGCAAGGTACTATGCACTACTGGATGAATCCGCCAACGGTTTGTTCCTTCTTCCTTCTCTCTTGTCTTCTGCTCACACACTCACGAGATTCACCAACACAGTGCATCTCCAAAGCCCCACACACCAGGATGCAGCGTCGACCCGAACAAGTTCAGTAGAACAGCCCATAGTCTCAGTCATAGCATGTACCCACGGACAAGTGGCCAAATAGCGTGCTGAAACCCAGCAGACACTTGACCGGTAGTTATTCGTCATCCTTCGGTTCGAGTGTGACCACCGGCTTAGTTCTGGCTGCGCGTGACAAGCTGCTTCAATTGCTTCAATCCATTGTAGAGATCGTGGACGCAATACCGACCGTTTGGATCTGGAACTTGAGTTGACTTGCAACTGTAGTGTCGTCGGCACCCAGTAGCACCACAAATTCAACCATGAGGCTCTTGTCGTCTTGCCCTATTCCCCGCTTCTTGATCATTAGACCTATAGTCATGTCCACGAGCGTCTGCTTGATCGTACCATTGCGGATGACAACGTTGCTGCGTGAGATGACCACGTTGTTGTCCTTGATGTGCGCGTCCTTCAGCAGAGTACTGTTTGACTGGCCTAGCATGTCTCCGACGTCTGAGAGCACCGTCATATTGGCCAGGACCTTTGCATCAGGCTTGGATGTCGTCATTCTGAACGTGGCCAGATCTGATGCCGTAGCTATCGGCATTTCTTCCTCGTAGCTGCAGATGGTGAAGAGGCCAGCGAGAGCGGCGGCAAGAATCACGAACTGATGCAGCGTGGTGGGTGTGGAGCGAGAACTGACGTTAGTGCTGGTGTCTGTTGCACTTGGGAGGTGTGAGCCAAAACGTAGATTGAATACCAGTTACAAGAAGGAAGTGGGGGCACCAGACTAAGTCTTCTCTGGGAAGACGTGTACTTCAAGGAGAAGAAGACATCGCAGTCTCAGCAAGCGAGCCTCTCTCCTCTTTGCCTTCCGGGCTTTTCATCTGAAAGTCGCATCAATGCGAGTGAGGTTTCCGTCTGTGGGGCATATGCCTCCCTCAAGTACGGGGTGTAGTGGAAAACTTCCACTGTTACCCCTTGAATGCTGGCGTATTTCTCGGGACTTGTTTCAGCAAGTAGGTGGAGAGCATGGTTACCGGCAGACTCAGGGTTGTTTCCTTGGGTATAGTTGGAGTTCCACCTCTTGCCCGTAGCAGCAGGAAGAACGCGTAGTAGTCTTCTTGCAGTAGCCTTGACCCGTGTTGCAGTCTATGAGCACTGATGCTGGTCCTCTGTTGCATCTACTCTGCAGCGCGAGTACGAACAGGTTGGCGGTGGTTGTTACTACTACGTGCAGAGCGTTGAGAGCGGCGCTGACTGTCTTACACGGATGACGATGATGTCTTCGTGGCCAGTCCAGGCCTGAAACGCCCACACTGGGGCATTGCTGGTGCAGCTACAGGTAGTATTATAGACATTGGCGGTCTACAGCGATATCTAGACAGGGAGCTGCAGAACGCTAGGATCATCGCGGAGCTGCTGACGGACGTCGCACACCACAGAATGTAGACTCAGTACCCGCTCATTACCAGCACGGGCGGCAATACCGTAGTCCTAGTCATTGAGCAGCGCATCTGAACTCCAGATTCTGAAGTGGGTGCTTGAATCACCTTCTAACTTATCAAACCCTGTCGAATGGCACTCTACCATTCAAGAAAAAAAGAACACGACAGCGAAGAGGCCCAAATGTTCGAGTTGAATGTCGTACGCACCGCATCTGACGCCAACGCCCAGTCCGTCTGCAGTCTGCACTCTACGCCGTCTTCACGTCCGTGTGCGCCGAGACGGCGCAGCCAGGCACCTTGAGGAACGAGTCGAAGTCGTACTTGACACTCTTGGGACAGCAGCTCCAGAACTTGCCGGCGTCGTGAAAGACGGGCGCACCCGTGTGGTGCCGACACGCCGTCTCAGAGTTCTCCGCTACCACATACTCCTGCTGACAGCCAAAGTGCACGCACTTGGCCTTGCCGTCAGTGCGTACGGGAGGAGGCCTGGTAGTAACAATTCACAAACAATAATAACAACAGCATGAGTACAAAGATCACACTTACCACATCACCATCTGACAGTGCGCAATATGGCACTGGTACACGTACGCCTGCTTGCTTTCCACTGCCGACGAGACGGCTGTGACCGCGTTGGGGTTCTGCTGATTGTAGTCGTCAATAGACTTGAGGGAGGCCGGCGCTGGGGGAGCGGCAGCAGCATTCGCGGCCGAGTTGGCCGCGGCATTTTCCGCCGCCGTCACTGTGGGAGAGGCCGCGAACTGCATGTTGGGACCCACGGCCGAGTGGCGACCCACCACACAAGGCTCAATCTTCTCAAAGTCGTCCCAGTCGTAAACCATCTTGGATGAGCAGCACTGCCAGCCCTTCTTCATGTCGTGGAACATGGGCGGCTGGCTGTGATGGCGACAGGCCTGGTCGTTGTTTTCCTCCTCCGAGAACTTCTGTCCGCAGCCGTGGTTCTTGCACTGCAGCAGCTTCTTGTCTGCACCCGCAGCTTCCGCGTTCTCTGCAATGTCCACCCAGGGCACAGTGAACACCAAGGTTAGGTTGCGCTTCAAAGGGACAGAAGCGGTCGGAAAGAGCAGACGTACTCTCCGCCTTGACAGCCTTCAAGGTAGATGCGCCAGACTTGAGGAAGATATCGTCGTACTTCTGCACGGCAGTGTGCAGCAGGTCATCGCCAAAGAGAACAACGTTCGCCTTCTTCTCCAGATGCACCTGCGCCACATCCAGCGCATTATCCGGTTTCTTCTTGTTATAGTGCTCCACGAAGAACTGCCGCCGCCACCAACGAAGACACGTAGACATATTAGCACCGGCACAGTTTACACACAGAGCGCACACTCGCCACTAGAACCCAACCAGCCAACGAGCACCAGTCGACCATTCCAGAATATTCGACACCCATCGGCCGGCTAGTAGCAGCGCACTCACCTCCTTGAGGTAGTCAACGGTGTGGCCCGCCCACTTGGACGGCAGCGTCATCTTGAGCGTCAGCTGCTGCTCCTCCGAGCCCTCCTCGTAGTGCATGTACACCTTCTTGGGCACCGCGCCCTCCATCTTCGCCGGGGTCGCCATCCTCTTTTGTTTCTTGCCTCTTCGTTCGATGATCGCGAAATGACTTGGAGACTCTTTATGAGATTGTTGGACTCCGATCTGTTACGCTAAGTACGAGTAATTACGGGGCTCGTGCCACCGAATGCAGAAGGGTCTCGTCGGATGTGTGACGTGTGCAAGGCGGAAAAGCATCCAGCAGTGGGTTTGGTGTGGTCCCCACCAAATTACTCGTCGAACTATTCCGCACCGCTCATTGGCGGAGTCTAACCATCTCGTATTAGAACCTCCAATCACACGTCACGCTCATTGGCACTACTCCACATTGTGCTGCGCTTTCCCAACGTGCATTGGCCAAAACGCCGCCTCACACCCGACGATTGGCTGGAAAGGCAAACGTAGATATTGAACGGACCATCACTCCGATTTTTTTGAGTTTTCCGTGCAGGTGTCCTTTTGGCGCGCACTCTGTTTGAAGCGCCGACTGCCGTGCGCAACGCGCACTTTGATGCGGGGCGCGGACATGCGGACGGACATGAGCCTCATGGTGCGCTGGACGCCACTCTGACTGTATGCAGGAGTCTGTCACCTTCTCACGCTTCTCATGCGCGTCTCTGGCTTGTGCGCGCGTTGCCAGCCTTTCCGGGGTCGAACGAACACCGTGCTTGAGCTGGGCAAGCGACTGCTGCAGCACGACGAGGAATGGAAGGACAAGTGTGCTGCGCTGCATCAACTGAGCGACTTACTGGCGGAATTTGCAGTGCACCACGCTAAGAGCGCGGGTGGGCTGGCGGAGGAGGAAGGGGTGCCGCTGGAAGAGGCGCTCTTTGCGCCCGAAAACGTGCAGGCGCTCACGCAGCCGTTCCGTGCCACGCTACTGGACCTGCGCTCGGCGGTGGTCAAGGTAGCTTGTGCCACGCTTTCACAGCTAGCGGAGACGTTGGGTCCTGTGCGCTCCAAGCTTCTTGTGCGCGACCTGTTCCCGACGCTACTGGATGCGCGTGGCACTTCGAACAAGGTAAGGAAAGAGCGCAGAAGCATTGACGGAGCGGTGGTGGCGCGTATGGAACTGATTGGGGGATGGCCGCCTGCTTGCGCGACAGGTCAACACCAACTGCATCAACGAATGCATCGAAGCCATCGTCAAAGTCATTCACAGTCGCTTTGTACTGGCGCCGATTCTGCAAGTGCTGGACACCAGCAAGTACGTCCCACTCGGCTTCTGCTTTCTGGTTGGCCTCAAACGCAACTGTTCGCTTCTGAGCTAACACTGGAGTGCCTTTGTTTGTATGAAGGAATCGTGAAGTTCGCGAAAGCTGCATCTACTACACGTATCTCGCACTGGATAGGTGGAATCGCGGCGTGCTGGACCGGTTCAAACAGCCTCTTCAGGCATCCATTGTCGTGCGTTATCCCTATCCAGTGTGGAAGACGTGCTCAACCCGAAAGGAGCAGTTCAAGTTCGTGACTATGCTTTGGCTTCCTAACACTTTGCGTACTAATGTGTTGCGTCATTGCAGAAAATGCTCAGCGATGCCTCACCAAAAGGACGGGAGACAGCGCGCGAGTGCTATTGGTTCGTGAATGTCGTTGCTTCGTGTGTCAGGGTGCTCTTGTTTATCTGCGCCTCTCTGTGACCGACCGAATTGACTTTGTTGCTGACGTGCTGTGTTGCATGGGCTTCAGTAAATATGTGTTGGTGTGGCCCGAAGAAAGACCGAAGTACGGCCGACATACAACGCGGTTTTGCCATTCTTGCGATAACGAAGGAAGAGCGTGACTAACTGTGCTCATGGTTCCCTTCACTTGTATATACATTTCTAGGATGGATGCTCAGCTGAGCGATGGAGTGAAGAAGCACTTAAAGCGGTCGCGCATAGCCGCCGGAATAGTGACACCTGTCCCGGTAAGGCTTGAGGTATTTGTGTCACTCCTTTGCTTCGGCTCAAGGTCCTGACAAAACGAACTCCTTTGATTGCCTAGCCTACCAAACGCAGACACCTGGCTACAATCACCAACGTGGTCGGCTCGTCTGTAGCCAAAACGCTGATGTTTGGTGAAGATGCAAAGCCCGAGAGGCGCACTCTGAGGAAACCGACCAAGATGTCGGTTCTCAGACAAAGACTTGCAGCAAAATCCTCTCGCCGTCAAGCGTCCACCGACTGCCGCAGCGTGTCTTCAACTCCAGCGTCCGTCACCGGGAGTGAGGACTTGGCAGCACCGATGTCTCTGCAAAGTGGGTTTGCAAGCCCCAGGTCTGCCTTGTCCCAACAAAGTCAGATGCCCACTACGCCAACGTCAGACGTGCGCAAACCGCGGGAGGGATACACACCTTCGAAGATCCCTTCTCCTGCTAGCTCGGCGAACAGCTTCCGCGCGAGTAGTAGTCCATTTAACCGCCTGTCTGGCCAGTCTCCCAAAGATCAGAGGCCCAGCCCAACTCAGCTTGAGCAAGATCACAGACTGCTGAAAAGGGAGAACGCCTCACTTCTCGCAAAGCTCGAGGCTCAAGCGCAAGAACAGCAGCGTCTACACGAGCGACTTCAAATGCAAGAGGAGGACCGGGCATCTGCAGAAGCTCGGGGTCATCACGCACTGAGCAGCCTGATTTCGAAGCGTACCGCTGGTCTATCAGTGGAGCAAGAAGTTAAGCAGCAGCTGGCAGAGGGCCTCGCCGCTCAAGAGGAGTTAGCCGAGGTTCACCAAAGCTACACTGCTGCCCTCGCCGCTTTGGAGGAGCAACAGGCCGCGTTTGAAAAGCAAACCACTGCGCTGCAATCACAGATCGACGAACTGACCACGGAGAAAGCGGAGACTGCCAACCAGCTTATGGTGCTACGCAGGGAGAACGTATCTCTCCAAGAGCGTCTCTCCGTGCAAAGAGCACACGCGAACCGACAAAGCAACCAGCCTGACGTACCTGCCGTCGGAGCGCCAAAGCCGAGAAATTCCTTTGGTGGGCGCCTGTCGCAGCTGGAGAGCAAGCTGGGCTTCCTCCGCCAGCAATTGACGTCTGGTTCATCGAAGAGCGCTGCAGGTACGATTTCGTCGTGTAAAAGTCATAGAGGACTGGGGTGAGTTGGGGCTCATTGTCGTGTTGCGTATACAGTGCCAGACTCAAGTGCTGGACAGTCAGCAGCAAAACCAGTCGAGGACAATGAGCCCAAGATCTCCTGAAGCGCGAGCGCGTTGAAGGCATAGACGAACCGGACCAGTTGCTGCTGGCACCCAAGGCAAAGAACAGCAGTTAGATGCGTGGTAAGGATGACATGCTTGCACTGCGCACCGTGGCGGATATCAGCGCTTCTGGAATCTAACGCCACGCTTTGCTTGTGAAGTAGCGCGTACAGCAACGCCAGCAGACTCGTCAGCGGTGACAGCGTTGAGCCTATTTATCTGCAGCACTTTGCTACAGTTGTGCAAATTACTGAGTGCTGTGTGCAAAACAACAGACCGAGGTCAACTCTGCAATGAGAAGAACCCCGCGACGAATCACTCAAGCGACCACGGTCGATGCATAAAGATACCCAGTCATTCATTCGCCATGCCGTTGACTCGAGTTACATCGTGTCTTTCCTCTATTTGCCTATCAGCTAACCCTGCGTCTACGCCGCAGTCGGCTCACGGTAGCCACGAATGTACTTGGCAGCCACGCGCTTCTCCTTACTCAGACCAACCACATAGTCCACATCGTAGAACACCCCCATGTCGTTGCCCGCCACGGACACCACCTCCACGGCGCGCACACGTGCCACACCGCCGGGCTTGTTGATACCGGGCCAATCGCGATTCAAGACCTCCACCACGTCGTCTTTGGCAAAGATCTGTTGCGGGTTTCGGCCCTCCTGCCACTTGGCTACCGCTTTTCCTTCGTGATCGCTGTCATCCTCGCTGTCTGCTTCACTCAGGTCGATCACCAGGCGTCTCGCGCATCGCGGCTCCTGGTCGTCCGCAGCAATCGCCTTGCCGAGACTGCTGCCACTCTTGGCGCCGCGAGCAGTCTTGGCGTTGCTGCTGTGGCCACTACTGGTCTTGCGCTTCCGCTTCCGGTTTGTTTTGGACGAAGAGATTCGCGCGGACGCGCTGCCTGTGGAGG
The DNA here is from genome assembly GCA_023338225.1 of Halophytophthora batemanensis. Classification (NCBI taxonomy): domain Eukaryota; phylum Oomycota; class Peronosporomycetes; order Peronosporales; family Peronosporaceae; genus Halophytophthora; species Halophytophthora batemanensis. The sequence goes on from JAADYK010000256.1 coordinate 16,482, forward strand.
CAGCCTCGATGGGTGTGGATTCCTTTCGGCTCTTCTTTTGGTGTGATCGACGCGGCTTGCTCGCTTTCGGACCCCGTCGTGGGCCCGATCCCACCTGCGGCGCCGCATCAGTGTCCGTCTGGTTGCGCAGATGCTCTGGGAGGTCGACGAATTGTGCCATGCCTGACGTCTTCAGATGCCGCGGACACCATGCCTGGTAGTACGGGTCGTGTGTCAGCAACCCATTCACAAAGGCGCAGGACACGTGGTAGGCTAACGTGCACTTCCTACTTGTGCACTGAATCTTGCTGAGACCCTTGCGTCCCCCGCAGATCGTGCACACAAGTCGCCGGCGCTCTGGCGCCACTTGACTGATGCCGTGCGCGACACCGTCCTTGAAGAAGGTCTCGGGCGTGTACATGGCGCACTGAGGGTGCACCACGCTACCCGTGTCCGTGGCAGCAAAGTCTCCGCCGGTGAGCTCACACAAAGCGCACACCTCGTTACCTTCCTGCTTGATCTTGTTCACAAACAGGCCTCCGCAGGACACGTCTTCGTTCGAGCTATCCGATACTTCCCCATCGTCCTCCGCCATCCTTCGTTTGGCGTCCACAGTTCCCGGTACGCGTCCGTCCACGCCGCCGTTCTCGTCTTCATCGTCGCTGTCGTCGAACTGCTCTTTCGCGGCCTGCAGCTCTTGGTACATGCGTTCGTAGTTCCGCCACTGGATGTCCTGCAGCGCCCGCTGGCGATACAGTTTGCTCGCGTATTCGCTTTCCACTTTCTCTGCCAACGAAGCGAATATCTGCTCGTTCGACGCTTGCACGACACGGAACTGCTCCTGCAGAGAGGACAACTCCTTCTTGATCTCGTCTTCCTCCCCTTCCTCGCTCTCCGAGTCGTCTTCATCAACTTCGTCTCCCACTCGGTCTTCCAGACGCAGCAACTTGGAAGTGAAGCACTCGTTCAGCAGCGCGTTCTCGTCGGTCGGCTTCACATCAAAATGACGGTGAAGCAGCAACTCCTTTGCAGCGGCGTCCGCAGTCGCTTCCTGCTCTCCATGCTTCGTGCTCACCTTGCGCTGACAGTAAACTGTGTTGTTCGCTGTCGTGATCTGCAGTTGGAAGCGTCGACGGTGTGGTGGCCGCTCCAACTTTGCCTCCGGTAGAACAAGCAGCTTCTCCTCTTCCGCCGTCCGCTCCACTTCCAGCTCGAAATGCACACTCATGGTGCTTGTGTCTTCTTCCGGTTTCACGACTGACTCTGGCTCCATCTTCACTCTCCCGCTGGTGGCAGTCGCCCCACTTCCCTCGTTCTCCTCCTCCTGCTTGTTTAGGTCGACCACACTGATGTACTTACGCTCCACCTTCTTTTCGTTGCCGCCTAACACATACGCAATGTCGTACGTGAACCGCGTCTGGCCGTTCGCCAGTGGCTCCTCGTTCACCTTCTTCACGCGACCAGCTCCTCCCAGCTTGTTGATTCCAGGCCACGTGCGCTTGGCCACAGTCACAGTTGTCCCCACCGCGAGCGCCGTTAGCTCGTCTAACTCGACCTCGTCTCCTTTCGTCTCGCTCGTAATCCCCACGAAGATGTCGGAAGAAAGGAACGTCTGTTTCTGCTTCCGCGTCTTGCGAAATTCCACCAGATACGCTGGTACACGCTCGCGTCGTGGCATCTCCAGCAGTTCACGAACTTGACGGTACTCTGGATGGGAGCTGTCGAGTCGCACGCCGCATCTGTCCTCCACTTGCTCCTGCAGATCCGCAAACTTGCGCTTGTTGATCTTCTTCAGGAAAAACGCGGTGTCCAAAGATTTCCAGAAGAGGTTCATGGCTAGCTTTCCGTCGGAACGAAGATACTCCCATGGCCAGTCACTGCCCAGCGCCACTTCAGCAATTCCACTTTCTTTTGCGCGACTTCCACTGCTGACAGAGGCGACTTGAGAGACCGGTGAAGCCTCCGTGGCAGCGGGAGAAAGCGCCAATTGCTGCGGTTGTGATGGAGTATGCGCGGGCTCAATCACTGATTTTTCACCACTCGCTGGGATCAGATTCGCCAAATCTACCACAGCAGGAGTCTTCGTCGGTTGTTTCCGCTTCGTGCGGAACCAGCAGCGAACAGGAAGCGTGAGTGTCGGGATCACGATTTCTTTGCAGTCCTTGACATTTGAGTTCTTGAGCATCTGGTCATTGAACGCGAACAGCTCGTCGCCATCTTGAAGGACGCCACGCTTCAGTGCCACGAGAACCGCAGGGTTGGACGTGGCTCGCGCGCTGAGAAGCACGCCTGACTTCTTTGCCGTCGAATCAGAAATCCCCAGACCCAGAGGCCGCCTAGCGCACAGCACCATCACGTATTCATAGTCCTTCTCGCTACCGTCGTTCGATTTGTACTCAGGCGGATAGAACGCTGGGGCAAAGATGCTGGTCTGTAGCACGGCGCGGTTGTTGCTGCTTTGATCGCTGGTGGTGGTTACCATGCTTCCTTGAGTTGCTGCAGGAGCTGGAGCGGGTAGAGAGGGACCTGTAGCCTTCGCTGGCATGAACGAAAGCGTGCTTTGCCGACTTCTCTTCCCCTTCTTGGGGCAGCCGTCACTGTTTTTCTGCGCATGAGACGACCGCTGGGGAAACTTCTTCACCGTGCTGCCACCACTCTGGGGTTTGTGCTGCTCGTTGAGATTTTCATCGTCATCACTGACCGAGTCCTGGCTCCCGTCGCTCTCGCTGTCCAGCTGGTCACCATCGTCTTCCGTGACGCTTCCTTCACTGTCGTCGTCCTCGTCTGACCACGAGCTCTTCCGCGACTTCTTCTTCTTCGGTTGCTTCTTGTTCGCTTTCTTCGCTTGCTCTTTGATCTTCGCGTCGTTCGCATCCGAAGCTGCAGGCATCTCCTCGTCATCTTCACCCGACAAGCCTTCCATACTCAAAAACTTGGCTTGGTGGGTTAAGCACCCGCTGCCAAAGTGGCCCTGACCAAAGTACCACATAAACTTCAGTGCACCGAGAAACAATGCATCCAATAAACTCGCCCAGACACACATACCTTGTTCTCCATAAACCGAAGTTGGACACCATTCTGCAAAGCACACAGCGCGTGGTACGCCACCACGCACTTGCCCACCGCGCACTGCGCACACGCACCCTTGTCACTGCACCACACAACACCACATCAGATGAGACGTTGGATACAACAACAAAACATGCACCGAGCGGATTGACGCGCTCTTCATTCATAAAACCCGAAAGGCGATCGACATACTTGGACTTCTTGCAAAAGCAGCACCGCAGCCTTCGTCGTGGACGCAGTTTGTCCTGTTGGCACGCACGCACACGCACACAATAGCAACGTTAGATCCCCTTACTTATAAGACGCACGTGGTCCTCAATGCCACACACACAAACACTCTGTCCACTGGAAACTTACCAGGCCGCAGACGATCTGAACATCGTCGTGGTCGCTTTGGAGTCGCGACAGGTGGCGGTCTTGCATAAAGAGCTCTGGTAGGAACATGGAGCAGGCCACATGGACCCACCCGCCTCCTTCCGTAGGCACGAACGCGCCGCCTTTCATACAGCAGGCCTCGCACGTGATCTCGTGTGTCGGTATCACATTCTTCTCCAAGTCGTCCGTTGCCATGTAGCGCATGCATGGATGGCAATACCAGTCACCCTCGGGCAGCGACGCCAGACGGTAGCACGTCTGATGCACCGCCACGCCACACAACTCGCAGATCACAATGGGGTCACTCACTAACGAATCGGCGCCACAGCACACGCCACAAAGCACCTCGTCCTCGTCCAGCTGCGGCGCGTCACCATTGCCTTTCTTGCTCGTGCTGGTCGCTTTCCCGTTGCTCAGCATCACTACATCCGCACTCGCTACAGCGCTGACCGCAGCCTGTACTGGTGGTGACAGGGGGATAAACGCTTCCTCCTCCTGCGAGTCCATGACAATAGACGCGCTGTCACCATCGCTGATTTCATGGCGTGCATCGTCGTCATCGTTGTCCTCCACACCGTCGCTCTCGCCGCTGCCCACGTCCAGCAGAAGCTCCATCTCCTGCGAGAAGTGACGCAGAGGCTCCAGCAGGAAGGCTTCGCGTGCATCCCGCTTGGCCAGCAGCTCCTCCTCGATCTCGCTCACGCTCTCGGCCACCAAAGAACACTGGTCCGGTTCGCCGCATGTGGCTAGCAGCAGCTCCCACAGGTCACGCACGCGAGCCGCCAGACTGGCGTCGTGGATCTGGAAGCCGAAGAGACTGTGCTTCCTCAGAGACTCCGCCGCCGCGCGTCGTCGCTCCAGCGCCACCATATTCGCGTGCAAGCCGCTGCTCCTTGGCTCGTCGTCGCAGCGGAGAAAGGCAGAAGTGTGGGTGGGCTGCGCGCCAAAAAGCTTGCAGGAGTGAAGGTCGCTCGACCCTGATTGGACAACGTCACAGGTGAAAGAGGCGGAGAGCCCCCCGAATACAGCAACGGGTGGGGAACTCGCTCACTGCGGAAGACAGCGGTATAGCGGACCAGCTTCGCCAGACGGATGCATGCAGGTGACTGGCACTGCACGCATGTCTGCCTGTAGATGCAGTATACCACCAGTATGGATCCATGCGGGGGAATGGGGCGCGGGACGCGAGCTTGCGCCAGTGGGAACGCCAATTCCCATCTGCGGTCAATGATTGGCGGATAGTTCTAATTACAGGTTTGTGATTGGTGGGTCTGACATTCCATTTCAATCAGCAATTATTGGCGCCAAACAGTTCAAAAGTCCACCGCCTCGATATATTACGAAGTTTCCAAAGTACCTCCTGGCCCTAGAAGACATACCGCTTCCCGTTTCGGGTCGATGCGTGCGAGCAAGCTCACGCGCAACTAACACCGCGGACTAGCCATCTCCAGGAACACGGGAACACGGGCACACAGACTCCAGGAGCCCGAGTCCGAGTGACCAGGTGCTCGTGCTGGAGAAGATCATCCAGCAGCAACTGGTGCAGTGCACTGCTCAAATGTGGTTTCTTACGTATCGCGAGTAGCCAATAGGCTAGGTCCCGCATGATATACGACTGGCCAATCCTGACGTTGATGTCGGTGAATAATGGAGGGTGATTTTCAAAAAAAGTGATGGTAGCTCGTGGCAAGTCCGTGGTAGATTAGGAACAGCCAAGCAGTCATCCAGCTCTCCAACTGGCACCTCAGTGCCAACTCGTACTTCGAAGGAGAAGACACCTTGACACAGCTCAACGACCGGTAGGCAGAACAAACAAAAACTGCCAAACGCCACACCACTCGTGCTCTTCTCGATTAACATGCATTTTTGTATAAGCTTCCCTGCAGCAGCACCCAATGCCGACTGATGGCCTCCCTGCCGCTGGAACAGGAGACGCAGTACCACACTACAACCTGCTGGCAGACGTCTACTGACACCTCCGTGGATACCAGTTAGGATCGATCTGTCGCCGTCGTCTTGTGGATCCTCGCCTATAAGTGATAATCGATGCCAGTGTACTCCTCCGTGTCCTGGCCCACGGACTGGGACGACTGCGAGTGCTCCAGACTACGCTGCCTTAGTACACTCGAGCCGGACCGACTATCGGCGTAGTGCGAGTCCATCGGGTTGATCCCCACGAGCTCGGACGAGTCCAGCGACCGGATGGACTGGATCGAGTTGAACTGCTGGTCAACCTGCTGCGTGGCCACGTCCATGTGCGAGTTCTGCTGCGTGAAGAGGTCCATGTCCACATTGTCGCCGCTCACCAGGTCCTCCACACCCAGAATGTCCGCCATCTTCAGCTGGAACCGCGCCTGGTACAGCTTCGGCGGGATAGCGGATAGTCCATCGGCGTCCACACCCTTGAACGCGATCTTGAAGAACCGCTCCATGCGTTTGTTCAGCGTCCACGTCTGCAAAATGTCGATCACGCCCAGATGATAGTAGGCTGGACCCACCACCGTGTTGGCCATGCGCATCCCTGATCGTGGCAGTCGCCTTCCCGATGACGACGTGTTGCTGGCCGTCCGGCCGTTCCGACTCGAACCCCGCAACTTGGTGGAGTCTCGCGCCGCCTTGGACGCTTTCCGCGGCGGCATGGAGCTGTCCAGCGCCGATCTGCTGCTGTAACTGGAGCTGGGACCCGATGACACGCTCGCGTGGTGGCGAGACTTGGATGACGACGGCGGCATCACCGGGGGCGGACCATTCTTGCTGGACAAGTGAGTGCCGCCACCACGCGGGTCCATCATGGACGTTTCTGCAAACGGGTTATACGCTGACGAGCGCACGTTGCTGCCCAGACCCGATGCGTGAGACGTGGGCGTCACATTGACCGCCTCTTCGTCGTTGCTGTCCGTGAGGTTCGCTTCATCCACCACGTACTCCACCTCGTTGATACCCATGAGCAGTGAGTAGTCCATGATCCCGAAGGAACACAGCAGCTGGCTGTCGGCACAGAGCTGGCCGTAGAGCTCCAGCGCCACGTCTCGATCCAAGTTCAGTTTCTGCGTCAGGTCTGAGTCCTTGAGCACCACATTGGGCTCGTGGCCGCCCAGCCGCACCGTGCAGTTCGCGTTGTCTGGCGCCGTGCTCTGGTACACATACTTGCGGTTGCAGTGTCGACACGTCACCTTCTTCCCACGCTTGGGCAGCTCGCCGTGGCGGTTCACCCAAGAGCCCTTGATGTCGTATCGCGAGTGGATCACTTGGTCCGTATCGAACAGGTTGTTCATCACGACGAAGGAGAACTGCTTGCCGTAGAGCTCGAGACAGTGGCAGCCGTAAAAGCGCAGCAATAGCGACCGCGGGTTCTCGCACAGATAGTCCGCGTACTCCTGCGCGATACTACGCAAGAACGAACACTCCTCCTTGCTGGTGCTCTTGACAATCAGTGAACCATCGGCCGAAAAGAACATGAAGGCTCCACTAGCTCCTTCACTCAGTCGCTCCTTGGCTGTAGCCGATAGTGACTGCAGATACGTCTCGTTGTTCACGCCGAAACGCTCACGGATCTTCTTGAACGCGTGCGGTTCATAGTCATGGAAGGTCTTGGAGCGCGGCGAGTTCTTGGCCACACGCATGTTCTCGTCGAAAGCTCCTCCCGTATTGTCGTCGTCCGAGTTCTGAGGAGGGTACGCAGCGTAACCCGTCGAGCCGTGGGTGTTCTGGTTGCTGTTGTTACTGCTGGAGATCGGCACGGCCGTGACTGCTTGAGCCGCCGCAACGTTCGTGCTCTTGGTCTGTGGCAACAGCGCCAAGTGCTGGATCCGCTGCGACGCTGGCAGTCGCTCTGCCGCTTGCACAGCCTGGATGATCCCCGACGTCGTGTAGAAGAGCACTTCCCGTCGTAACGCAGCATTCACCTGCGGATTGAGATCCACGTCCACGTCGCCCGCGTCTTCACCCAAACAACGCGTAAAGTGCTTTACGTGGAAGTCGTTCAGAGCGAACCAGATCACGAGGTCCAAGTAGCCCTTGCCGGCGATGAGGAAGTTGAGCAACTCGCTCGATTTGTCCGGTTGCGAGCGGTCTCTCGACAAGAACTTGATGTATACAACGCCCACGATGATCCAGTAGAAGGTCACGGCGAACACGTTGAAGCGTGCACGGTTGATGGACTGCACACGCACGGCGTAAGTCTCGGGCATGCCTTCACTCAGCCGCTTCCAGGCCCAGATCCACACGGCAATGCCGCAGATGATAAACAGTCCCATCCAGACGTAGAAGAAGAGCCAGCTGATGATGTTGGCGTTCACGGCCTTGTAGTCGCTCGTAAAATTGTCCGTGACCGCGTAGTCCGGCGCACAGTCCGTCATGTTGTCGGCTTGGAGGTTCTTGAGCGCGTTGGTCCAGCACACGCCCAGATCGGAGTAGCCAGCCCAGTCGTTCGTGTTCATGAGTAGTAGGCCTAGTACCAACGCCACTCCCCAGGAGCACAAGTGGAAGAGTCGAGTGTTCCGCTTGAAGTCCGTAAAGGGGTTCGTGAGACTCATGAGCAGATTGGCTGTCATACAGAAGAACCAGCACTCGGACGCGATGAGCGAGAACTCGAAGAGCCCAGCAAAGACCTCACAAGTGGACCCAGCACCGCTGTCCACAGAGCAGCCGCACTGCAAGTTGGTGGAACTACAGAGCGGCACGCAGTCGAAGAAGAGGCAGCGCACGAATTGCTGGGCCATGAGCTGCAGCACGAAGACCGTGTCGGCGATGGTGCGCCAGAACACCAGCGGGTTCGGGTGCTGGCGGTAGCTGGGCACACTGGCGTAAGACAGAATCACGAAGAAGACGGAGAAGATGGAGAGCACGGCGCCCCAGATGAGTCCAGGCGAGAGGTTGTCGTAGCTGCTGGCCATGGCCAACACCAGCGCCAACACGAAGGCGCCAAACATGACCAGCTGGAACCAGCGCGTGGTGGACTGGAAGCACGTGCGCAGCTTGGTATTGGGCGGCCGTGGCGACTCTTGCAGCATGTCCACGCCCGGGTCCGGGTCTGTGTCGTCCGATACACCCAGACTCTGCGACGACGACGACTTGCGCGTGTACGGCGCCTGGCTTGAGCCCATGCCCATGCCAACGCTTCGACTGGCGCTCCGAATGGCGCTCCGACTGGCACTCCGACTGGCGCTGGCGCCGCGCCCCACGCGGCTGGCGTAGTGCGGCGCCTGCCGCTGCCGATCTCCAGCCATGTCTGGCTGTGTCTGTGTCGCAGGCGTTCGCTTTCCTGTGCGCCTGTCTGGGAGCGGGGAGTGGAGAGCGGAGGGAGAAGAGGGCGATGAAGACGTGCTGCTTGTCTGCCGCCTTGCTTGCCTGGTGTCGTGGCCAGAAGCGTCGTCCCCGGGCGCGGCTTGCCTTGCTTCCTGCCTTGCTTCCTGCCCTGCTTTGCTTTAGCGGCGCTCTTGGACTGGCCCGGCCGATTCGCCTTCGCCTTCGCCTTTGCCGTCTCCCGCACGACCGACACTGACTTTCTCATGCGCCCCGTCTTTGGCATTTGGCAGACGGATTGTATGCCGCGTCTGCACCTAAATCCGGGATTTTTGCGTGGCATCCCTTCCCCTAAGCTTTGTTGGACTGCAACTCTCTGGATAATGGTGGGATTTGACCCTGTCGAATTATGATTATAGACGGAATTGCTGAGAAACAGCGTCGACGTTGCGGGATGGTACCGGGCTGCAGGTACAGCGACACGGTGGACTGACGCTTCGGCAGGCACAAGCCACTGGGTCTCAACTCTTCGAGGCTGTGGTGCAGATGAAGCGTCACTCTGCGATGGGGCATGCGTTGCGGCACTCATCGGAGCCATCTTTGCCAGCACAGCGATGGAGACCAAGTGGAATTTGGTACGAGGCTAGTGCTGGCCACCGGGGGGGAATGCGAGAATCATTCTAGAGAAGGTTCACGATAGCGAGGCACGTGCGATTATGCCATCCTCAAGTTCTCAAGCGTCGCCACGGCGTGGTCCACGCCAATCGAAGATGTGGTCCACACACCGAATGACACGACACCAGAACCCACCGATAAGATGAACCTCGATACACTCCTGGCCCTAGAAGACATACCGCTTCCCGTTTCGGGTCGATGCGTGCGAGCAAGCTCACGCGCAACTAACACCGCGGACTAGCCATCTCCGGAAACACGGGCACATGGACACACAGACTCCAGGAGCCCGAGTCCGAGTGACCAGGTGCTTGTGCTGGAGAAGATCATCCAGCAGCAACTGGTGCAGCGCACTGCTCAAATGTGGTTTCTTACGTATCGCGAGTAGCCAATAGGCTAGGTCCCGCATGATATACGACTGGCCAATCCTGACGTTGATGGAGGGCGATTTTCAAAAAAAGTGAAGGTAGCTCGTGGCAAGTCCGTGGTAGATTAGGAACAGCTATGTGGCACCGACGAGTTGCTGCTTCTCGCCTGCTGCTCTGGGCGCTGCTGTTGCTAGCAACGCACCTACCGGCCACGCACGGCGCTGGATCAGCTGGCACATGCTCCGCAGCGGCGCTCACCGCAGCACACCTGGCGCCTGCACCGCTGTCGGCCGAGGACCAGGAGCGCCTGGCGCGTCTGCTGCCACAGCCGACCGTACGCAGCTCTGCTTGCTGCCCGTGCTCAAGCCACTTGACGCTAGAATGCCTCACCTTGGCCGTATCTTGACTAGAGCGATCGGCCTGCCGTGCGGGCCGAGCTGCGAGCGCCCTTCCACATCCCGTGTCAACTCCGCCAGTTCCCGCACCTAAAGGCGTTTGCGAACGAGGACAAGACCGGTCAGCGTACACTCCCCGCCTTGCAGGTAAATCTGGCCACTCGCTGGCTCAACTGGCCAGTGGGTCGTGATCTATAGAGTTGCGGTAACGCATTCGTCCGTGGACGAACCCGTCGCACTGTGACGTCATGCTCTGGCTTCTCCTCGACTCCATGGCTGATTGCGCAGGTGAAGGAGTTCGCGCAGCCGCCGCACCTGCTCTTCTTTGACCGTGCGGATGAGGTGGTGCAACTGAGTTCTGGTAACTCCTGTCGCTACGGAGCCGCATGGCTAGTCAGCGAATAGAGTTGCAGAGATAGAATCAGGACGAAAACACGTGACGTGCCGGGCACGAAGGGCCACAGCAGGACGGTAAACACGGCGGACTCCCG
>JAADYK010000257.1:0-27058 GCA_023338225.1 Halophytophthora batemanensis
GCCGAGAAGGTGCGCACCGGCGTGGAGAAGCATCTGAGTCGCAGTCTGCGCGTGGCTGAGAAGCACACGCGTGTCGAGAACTGCGTGGTGGCTGATCTGGAGCGCGACTATGCGTACCAGTATGACGCCACGCGTACACGCAACCCGAACCACCCGCTGCCGCCCGTCCCCACGGAGGACAAGGAGGCTCGGCGACTGCAGTACATTCACGAGTCAGGTGTGCTGGACGATCACTACGACCGCGCGGCGCTTAACCTGTTGGCGCAGGTGGCGGCCAAGCGCATGAACTGCCCTGTCGGCTTCGTGTCTCTAGTGGATGACAAGAGCTTCCACTCCGTGGGCACCTATCCGCAGCGCAACTTTGGCTTGGAAGTACCGCGTGAAGTCAGCATGTGCGCACACACCGTGTACGCCGACAAGCCGTTGGTGATCAAGAACGCACTGAGGGACATGCGTTTCGCGCAGATGCCTGTGGTGAAGGACCATGGAATCCGCTTTTACGCCGGCTTTCCAGTGCGCGCACCTGACGGCGCCATTGTAGCCACGGTATGCGCCTCGGATGTTAGGCCTCACGAGACGATCTCCACGAAGGAGTACGCCACGATGGAGACGCTGGCAAACCTAGCAGGCCAGCTCGTCGCACCCAGAGCGCTTGCCGCATACTAGTTGCAGACTGGTTCAATCCGATAGTTTGAAACCCACCGTAGGTGGCAACGCACTGTCAGTCCTGCTTTTGCGCTTGAAATGCGGCGTCCAAACTCACGCGAACTTGTCAGGATGGAGTCAGTTGAGTGCTTCCCACATTGACTAACTCGTTTGGGTTTAATCATCGACCGCAGTCACCTGGAACGTGGAGATCGTGCCATCCTTTACCTCTTGGCGGGCTCGCGGCAAGAGACCACCACTTCCGCTGCCTCTTCGGTCTCGATGCTGGCTTCTGCTTCGACTCCTTGGACCTCCGTGCCTTCCACTGCTTGCTGCTGCTCTTGTCCGTGGATGGCGTGGGATGCTGAGCACACGGTCTTTGGGCGCCAGCAGCTGAGCCGCAAGCGACGCCAGCGTCTGCATAGCGGCGTAGTCTGCAATTGTAATGTGCTTATGCGCGACACGATCTGAAGCGCAGAGCGAGCCCACGATGGCTCCGTCGGGTGCGCGGATTGGAAATCCGGCATAAAAGCGGATGCCATGGTCGCGAACCACCCGCATCTGCGCAAAGCGGAGATCGCTCTGCGCGTTCTTGATCACCAGGGGCTTGTCAACGTACACTGCATGTGCACACATGCTCTCAGTCCGAGGACTCTGCAGTCCGAAGCTGCGCGGTGGGAAGGTACCTACAGAGTGGAAGGTTGTCTCGTCCACGAGGGACACAAAGCCAATCGGGCAGTTCATGCGCTCAGCAGCAACTCGTGCCACGAGATCCAAAGCCGAGTGATCGTACTCGGGTTCCAAGACTGCTGACGCCTGAATATGGTGCAGTCGCCGTGCTTCCGGCTCGGGGTCTGGTGTTGGAGGCAGGGGATGGCCCATGTACGCCGTCTTGCTGGCGTCAAACTCGAACACGTAGTCGCGCACCATGTCCGCTATCTCCAGCGTGCACATCGGGAACTGGTTCTGCGCGTCCAATAGTGATCGGTTCACGTAGCGCTCCACCTCGAGTCGTACACGCTCCGTCACAGCTTCAGCATCAGGCACTGCCTCTCTTATACCACTCGAGGAAGAATGTATCGTAGTTGTGCTTTCTGCAGTCCCCGAGCGACTCCTAGACGCCGTTCTCCTCCGTGCTCGAGGAAGGAGTCGAGTATCTGCTGCTCTGCTGCTCAACATCGCGTTCTCGAGTTGCAGCAGCGGTGAAACATGCTCCGGATCCTCTTGGCTAGACATTCGCCTGCAGATCCTCCTCCTAGCGCTGTCATAATCGCTTAGCGAGCTGGAGAAACTCGAGTCCGAGCAGATAGAAGCTGTGTCGGCGTCATTCTCTGGTTCACTGCCGAAAACCCCATCCAAGTCAGCGTCGAGATTGATCCCAGGATCCACGTGGGACTGGAACGCCAGCAACCACTCTGCACGGCTGTGCATGGGCACCACAACTGGGCCCAGCGCCGCCACGATGTCTTCGTCCGCAAAAACGCACGCGTCCACACGTACGACGCAGCGGACGCATACTCGGTTCTGGCGTACTTCACTCACGCGTGCTTCGACATCGTAGAACCTTGAGCAGTCCCGACACACGGAATGTCCACAGATCTGACAGAAGAACTGCCGTCGCCACAGCACGCGGAAACGCTGAAGACAGATGACGCACACGTCAGCCAATACTGGCCTGCCATGGTCCGGCGTCTCCACAGCCGGCGGGGAGTAGATGAAGGACTGGAAACCGAAGCGCCGACGTGCAATGACACGCTCGAACGCACTCAACTGACGCGTGAGCAAGTGCAGTATGTGACGCGCCTCTGGGTTCACCTTTGGTGGGCCTCTTGCTTGTCTTTCCTCAGAAGAGTGGTTGGCTGGAGTATGGCTGGCAATGTAACCGTGCATGAAGATCTGGGTGAGTAGCTGGTCTTTGTCTTTGGCTCCTGTCTGGACGGCATCAATAGCCACACCCATGCCCAGGTGGTCGACCTCGTTGTTGAGAACTGAGTGAGCATTTCGAGGTACCACGAGATCGTGAATGTGCTTGGGCAGCGTCTTCATGACGTGCACAGCGCGGGTTGTCCCCGGGTACCGGTGCGTGAGCGTGCAGAAGCCTAGGGTCTGCGCGCTCTGCCCGCACAGACGCAGCGGGTGCAATGCCTTTCGAGACGGCAGCGTGGCCAGACGCACGCCCAGCAACGCTTCATTCACTTCCTCCTCTTCGTCTGCGTCCTCGTGTGCACCAATAAGTCGACAGTGTTCGTGGTAGAGTACGTCGCCACCGCGGTAACCACGACCTTCAAGCGCGCGCATGGTGGAGTCATATTCCGCCGAGCCTTGGCACACCAGCACGTTGAGCACTTCATTCGGGTGGCAATGCAGCTTCATTGACGCCGCCACGGCGTACTGCACCTCCGTCCCGTCCTGCGACGGAGGGAGATGCCCCACGAGTTCAAACGTCTCGACGTTGGCCCGACTATTGTGGTTGTCGGTGCGTCTCCAGAGCTGCGAATTGGTCGCCGGCCTGCTCTTCATGGCCGCATGCAGCGTCGGTACCGCTTCCAGCAAGTCGTCGCAGAGCTCCTGCGCGGAGATCACCAGACGGTCGCGGGTCTGCAGCCCCGCGGGCTTGTCTTGGCCGCGATGCCGCTCATCCTGCATGGCCGCCAGCTCCGCTCGCTGTCTGGAGACGCTCGGAGACGCGAGGTGTGTTTTCGCGCGGACTCTAGGCTGGAGAGGAAGACCCGAGAGCCTGTGGCGTGCATCCGAGCATCAGCTCATCGCCCAGCCTGCGACGGCCCGTAGGACGGAGGCACCTTGGTCACCAAGTTGGGCGATCGGGCGTGCAAAGGCGCGAGAGCCGGCTAGACGTTGAGGTGCCACAGTCAGTCCTCTGCAGGATGAGAAGTGACCCCAACAGCTGGCGGTGGCCATGCTCCCACCATTCCGCCTTGCGCAAGGCCTTGCAGACACGACGGCGCATGCACGTAACTGACTATCATCTAAGTGCGAAATTGGTGCATTAGGAGCCAGCCACAACGGGTGCTCTGCTTTCCTTTGGCAGTGCTGCGACTTCTCCGAGATGAGGCTGTGTGCGAAAGAAGAGGAGAAAGGCAAGCCCGAGAAGGGCTTCGACCACTTCGCCACACAGAGGCCAAGCTCTGACTGCTCGCAGACCTAACGGAGGAGTTTCCGGGGTTGGAGCGCGTACAGGCCACGCATGCACCCCTAGCACAGACCCAAAGTATAGTTGGATACGAAACAGCCTGGAAGCGTGTTGTAGACCTTGCTTGTAGACCTTGCTCTTTCCACAAGGCGCCAGCCAGCACTCTTTCTTGATGTCTGTAAGGAAGTGCTGCTGTGACCACACCAGTTTCAAACCAGTCTCCACAGATTAGTGAGGGCCGCTTTTGACTGCGCTGCCGTGCCAAGCAGTCTGTCTGGCGCTCAGAGCGCACGGCCAACGCTTCTCGAGATGCGTAAAAGGCCTCCATGCAGCTCAATGCGCTGTCAGCGACAAAGGTTTTCTAAACAGTGCTTTACAGTGCGCGCCAAAATAGCTGGAACAGTAGAAATCCTGTGATAACGTTGTCAATATTTGGTTTTGAGAGACGCTGCTTGGAAATGTAGGAGCTGAGCTCGCGTGCTATTGGTCAGTGGTAAGTTTATTGCGAAATTCACAGTGTGTGAACCAACAGGTAGCGAGACCGATGTTGGCAAAATGCCACAAAAGCTGGAACGGTTCGTGGTGTTGTACCATACAAAATTTAAGTCAACTTGGTGAAAAAGGGACATACAAATGAATGGCTCACTAAATGGTCTGGTTGCCCCAGCTCAATAAGCACTGCCCACTCTGCGTTTGCGTCCAAGCATTACGAGCCGATACACGTCCATTGGAGCTGTCGAGAAGGCTCAGATGGAGAGCATGGCAATGGCAGGGGCTTCCTAAGCCGATATTGCCCGGCAATTTGGTCGGTCGCGGTCGCCAGTCTCGCGGATTTTTAACGAGAACGCCAAGGACAATGACAAGCGAGAACGACTTTCGGTGTTGACGGATCACAACCTGCACCGACTGCTACGTGGTGCCGGAAAGCGTGTTGCTACTGCTGCCACACTGCGCAAGGACACCAAGTTGACGTGCTCTCCATGGACAGTTCAGCGTGTGCTAGCCAACTGCGACTGGCTAGCGCACACTAAAATCGAGAGCACGTTACCACTGACGCCGAAGCATCGCCGTGCCCGCGTTGACTGGTGCAAAGAGCACCTGGCCAAGCGTTGTGGGCATGCGTTCTGGCACCATGTTGTTTTCTTTGATGAGAAACTCTGGTGCCTGGACGGCCCGGACAGCTCGGCCAGGTGCTGACAGGAGCTGCGTCAGCCAGCGCGATCTACGGTGCGGCGTCAAGCCGGAGATGGGTGTTTGATGGTGTGTGTATGTGTGTGTGTGTGGGGGGGGAATCCACACAATACCGTTGACTGTATTTTTTTTACTTCCACTGTAATCTCCGACAGAAGCAACTTTGGATCTCAAGTTGACACTTTCTTAGTGCAGTGGAGTGTGTCCATCTTCTGGAACACTACTATCAAAGGGGACACCCGTGCTTCAGTAAAACACTCTCGACCGCGTTGCCATCACGGTCAATCGAGAAGTCGCAAAAGTCGCAGTATAAAGTTGAATCCTCTTATGTAGTCGACACACCCACAGTGCGAGCAGGGTTTTAGTGTCCATTTCAGAGTGCACTCAACGAACGGAGTCCCAGCAAACACATCTTGAAGCCGAGCAGCTGCAGAAAGCGACAATCTCCTAGCGCAAGCATAGCTCATGCCACTCGGCTATTGGCTGCTTCACAACAGGGTGAGGTCTGTCTCTGGGACATCTATCTCGTCCCCAACAGAAGTTGGAGCACGGCGGTGTTCGTCTCTGCCAGGTGTGAGCTCACTTTGTGGTGCATGCCAACGGTCTTACTTGCGGTGTTCCCGAAGGCGCACCAAACCAGCGACGTTGCCGATAGCGCCATCACTTGTCAAGGAGGCGGTCGGTATAGTGTCGTTTGTGGGGGCAACTGTCTGCTGGGAAGCAGAGCTTGCACATGCAGCTGCAGGTCGTGGGCTCTTGGAGACATTCTAGCACGAGCTCGTGGTGGGTCTGGCACCTAATCTCTGGATCACCCCCTGCGTATCCAATCAAATGCCATTCTCACTAGGCTGTGCTTTTATCAGGTCAATTGCCCTTGCACACCAGGATACCTGCTCATATGTCATGGACGGCGGTCAGTGTTGAATCTTGAGAAATTCAAAACGTGATGACGTTGCAGATACCCGAGTCGACTACACAGCCACACCGAGACGACGGCATCTCCACTTCTTTGCACTACGGTATGTCGATGAAAAATCAACTAATCCGGGTGCCTTCACACGCAGCAGAACGGAGTTGTCGAGTTTTCGGTTTTGGCCCGACACCTGACTGGAAATCTCTGTGGTGGTCTGTGTCCACACGATGGAAAGCTCAAAAGCGAATTGCATTGACTGCGGTCGACTGAAGAAGAAAACCTTAGTCATCTCTTTGACAGACCTGGACTAAAACCTCACCACATACTGTACCCAAATGTAACCATGAATCCGCAAGCGATAGAACTGGATCCCGGCTAATATGGGGTACCTGGTATAGTACACACTTTTTTGGCTAGCAATAATACATTTTGATCTGGATGTAAACGCTTCTTTTCCCTGGCGCTTAATGCTTCTTTTGAACGAGAGAGAGAGAGAGAGATTTCTACTACTCAGGATCATTTGACCAAACCCGAAGAGATCATTCATTGGTTCCTACCGGGACATATATCACTTTTAGGAAGATGAGCTTGCTAGAACTCTTCCATTTCGATTTCCTTTCACCAAATCTCTGGTGAAGTGTTGCTCTCTTCTTTAGTGAAGCACCGGAGTGACCTTGTTTATTGCACGCGAATGCTGCAGAATCAAACTTTTCACCAAGCCTATTTCACGCAATATACCCGCTAGAACTTGGTCGTGGATCACTTGGACCTACATCGACTATACTAGATGCATTAATAACGCAAAGCCAGTCGTTTAAAGCTATGAACCAACTTCCAATCGCTCTACAGTCGCTGTGTGACTTAAGTGCAAAATGCGAAATTATCCAGCGCTTTGTCGCCGAAATGGTTTGTAGTGTTGCTTGTAATCAACTGGCAAGAGTGTTCTAGCTTCACATATGTCACAGGTTTCTTGCGCCCTCCAAGTGCCAGTACTAAGCATCTGTTAGGAGGTATGCAAGCCTGCCGAACACTGTAGTTGGAGGTGGATAGTATCGCTCAAATGATCCTTTATGTCAAAGTAGCTCGTTGGTTGGATTATGGGCAACGGGCTTTTGGCCATTCTGTTCGCGAATTGTGGGTGGAAGCTCGATGCGGAAGATTCTCTATCGGGTCAATGGCCGGTCGGGTCTGGTTGTCGGGTCTGGCTTTAGAGCCGGTTTTTGTGGCGGAGCCGAGAAAATAACATTCGTATTATACCAGATTACAGACCCAGACCAGACCCAGACCCAGACCCAGATCCCCCCAAAAGATAACAAAGAGTTGCCAAAACCAATGATTCGATGAAGTGATCCCTTGAATTACACGTCAGTGTGTCAAAGTCTATTTTTGAGAATTTCCGGATACGGTCCGGATAAATAAACATTTTGATCAACCAGATATGTAGGGAGCCAGTCTACAATCCAACTGTGATAGTGGTGGGCTTGATAAGTTAGCCGCTTTCCAGTCATTTGGCAAGGGTTCGAGTCCCTGGATGTACATCTTCATGTAAGGTTCGTCGCCCATTCGTCCGCCAGAGACCGAATTCACGCCCATAGCGTTAGACCCATGTTACCAAAGTGGGCACTGAGTGGCGTCAGGTCCGAGGTCAGGTATATGGGAACGGTGTGGTTTAGAGGGTACGTTTTTGTACATATCAGAATTGATACATTTTTAATCGAAATGCACCATTTTCCCACTGAGACAGTCCATTTACTTCAACTGGCCAGATTGAAAAGGATACCACCGCACGTTGAAGTGGTTTCATTGTCTTAAAAATCTTTTTTTTGAGGAAGACAAGTGTATCCCCTGGTGTGGCTGTCGTAGATGCTCCATGGTAAGGCGACATTGTCACATTGTCAGTGTCATGATTGGCTCAACCAATGTCCAGAAATTACGTGGTATTTAAAGATTGATTTGTTCTCTGTTGATTTTTGTATCGGAATCTTAGACAAAAGCCCCCGGCATAAAACTAAGCATCCCAACTATCTTCTCTCAGGCAATATGCAGGTATACAAACGCTGATATGAAAAGCCTGAATACAAAATCCAAGTGGTAACTTACTGCTACGACAGACTTACCTCTTTCGGAACGTAGTAGGAGCTGTGTGTTGGTGCTTGAGCGTTCCCCTTGGTGATGTCGTCTATCAGATCGACGTAGTTGTCCGCGTGACGCGCGATTACACCGACAAATGTCGGGATGTTCGGGTGGTCTGTCGGAAAGTCGGTGTTAAGCGTGCGGTTGTACCTTTCAAGTGGGTTGTTTGTCCGGTTGACAACAGCTCTGGAAATTCCGCGGACATTCCACAGGTGTGGTGGAAACGTGAGCAGCCACGTCCGTTTGAAGTACGCCCAAAATATCTCCCACTTCTCTGTCGAATACTGAGAGCCGATTGCTGAGACCCCGCGTTGGATTCGGCGCGTTACCTCGTCGATCCCGAGCGACTCAATTTCGTCATGCGGAAGGATCGTCAGGAGATCTAGAACGTCGCGACTCATCGCCACCGAAATTTCCTCGCGAGGGATGTGTATCTTGATCATTCGTCGACGGACAGCCTGGTTAAAGTGAAAGAGGCAGCACACCGTTGCAGGCCCGCGAACTGATCACTGATAGCGTTGATCATGGCCTGCTCGAAGTCGCACGTAACCGTCGCCACGTCCATTCGCATTCCTGTCGCGACTTGGACGCAGTGGAATGCATGCCAGTACGACCACTCGGTCTTGCAAGTCATCAGCACGTACATCACTGGAACGTAGCACCGGGAGCCGCGGTCATAAACTAAGACGATCAGACACTGGTAGAACGGCGTCGGGACGCAGTGGAAAGTCCCGTCAATGAAGAGTGCCGTCCGGTTGTAAGTGAGCAGTTGAATCAGCCGCGGGTGCCCCCAGCCAAGAATGTGCTCGGCACCATCAGTCCCCGGGAACGTGAAGTGGAACTGGAAAAACTGGGCATCACCTCTTTGAGTCAGTGACAGCGGTGGCACTTCAACTTGCCCATAGATTGTGGACCCGAAGTGTCGATTCCTGGTGCGATATACGCGTCGGATTACTTGCTCGCGTGTCAAGCCGCGCACCATCCCGTTTTGAGTGAACTGCTCTCGAATCAACGTCCAAATTTGCGCCGGAAGAGCTGAAACTTGAGTCAGCGCGAGGATATCGACCTCTTGAGCCATTAGCTGTCTCACGTCTTCAAATCCCGTCGGATGGCCGTTGTCGTCATCGCAAGAAGCATCTTGCGAGTTGCTTGTGGTGTTGAATCCGCAGGTATGGGGTTCACTGTTGTCGATTTTTGACCCATCCGCCATGATGTCGATTTTGGCTCTGCATCCCCGCCGGTAGAAGCTGCAGCGATATCTTGTCTTTCGCTTTGATTCGTAGGCCTTCGTATACTGGAACCCATTCCACAGCATAGTAGTCCGGTACTCGGTTGGCTCTGGCTCAGGTGTCCCCATTGCAATGGCGGAGGAAAACAGCAAATGAAGGTCTACCGGCAGGACTAAACGTGCTCCAGATTTCCGGATCAAATCGAGATTTTGGGACATCTCATGGGCCTGATGCGCTAACGGCTGACCGTAGTTGGTAATTACACGTGATTGCACCATTCGGTACGGGACAATTTCTAGCTCGTGGTCGGAGGTCGTCCAACTAATTAGGACACTCTTTTCGTGGACTCCATCCAAAGTGGCGTTTACTGGGACATTTTGGTTGACTTGCTGCGTCTGCCGATGCACTAATATGCTTTTAAAGCCTACGATGATGAGACAAATCGATTTTTATAGCCTTTGAAAGCGTGAGTAATTTGAGATATTTTTGTTAAAGCAGTAGGGAGATGTGCTAAATTCGTTGTTTTACTAAAAGGATGGTTTTAGCGTTGTTCTCCTGGGCTAAAATAATTTGCATTTTTCTTACGGGTCTGGTTTTGGGATCATAAACTACCAATGAAATATTACTGTCAGGAAATTCGATCGTAATATTTGGTGCCAGACCCGAGGCCAGACCAGACCGGCCATTGACCCGAAAAAAATGTAACCCGGGAAGATGAAGGCGTCGTCCTGGTCCTCCGCGGCAAAGTAGGCGTCCATCTGCAGCGCCAGCCAGATCACGGCTGCGTAGCCCACAATTACCACTAAGAGCACGCGCGGCAGGTCCTGGCGCGTCACCAGCACCGGCACCGGCGGCGCTGTCATGCTCATGTCTTGCTCTCCTCTTCCAGGAAGACCAACAACGTTGTCACTACGAAGAGCTCTTGGGATTATGCTGATGCCACTCAGTCCTGTCTACGAGGCGCAGATCGCCGCTTCCTGCCACCTTCGCGCAACTGCTCGACCGTTACGAAACCTGTCATGCAACCTTCGCACAACATCCCGCCTTTCAGGTACACGATGCGCCTACTTGCTGTCACCTTCGACGCGCTGGGCCTGACGCTTCTTGCGTAACGCGGCGCTGGCCTTGAACTCCTGGCGGAAGCGCGCCAGGTCCATGCTGTTGGCGTACGTGGTGGCTTCGGCCACGCCGCGGTGCAGGAACAGCCGGATGAGCTCGTTCACGTAACGCAACAGACTGGGCATCTGCGCCTGCTCGTCGCCGCTAAAGCGCGCCAACACGAACTTGTCCATGGCTGTGCCTGACGGTGCACCCGTATTACCACCCGAGAACCACTGCGGGGCGCCCACACCAATCTTTAGCCGAGCGAACCGCTCCGTGCCCACACACTTGATGATGTCGCGCACGCCGTTCTGGCCTCCCGGCCCGCCACGCGCCTTGAAGCGGCAGGAGCCAAAGGGAAGTGCCACGTCGTCCGTCACCACCAGCAATTCGTCCTGCCGGTTTAATGCTAGCGGGTTCTTCTTCAGCCGCCATTGATGCGCGTTCATGAAGGTCTTGACGGCCACACCCGACCGATTCATGTACGTCGTGGGCACAAGCAGAGCCACGTTCACCTCGTCATGTGGCACACCTTCGGCCAGCGTGCGATCCTTGCGTCGTTTGGAAGCACGGTTCACCAGATCGTCCACTGGGTATGTGTACTTTTGATCTGGTGCATCTTGTTGGAATGACACGCGGAACCGCGCCACGTCGCCGTGGTTATTCGCTTCGTGCTGCAGCGCCAACTGCTGGCCCTGGTGGTTGGATTAGCATATACAAAGAAAGTGTCAGTTCTTGCGTCTAGACACGCCAATAGAGTAGATACACTGGTGTAGTCCGGAAGACATGGAAGCCTACCGTCACTTGCGACGCATACGTCTTGAGGAAATGCTCCACGGCGTCGCTTCCAATGTTGTGTCTGTCCGGATCGAAGTGCACGCGTAAAGAGGTATACGCCCGTGTTAGTATGCGCCAGTGAGGCACAGCGAGGTGCATCGATAGGTAGCGGGAAAGGCATTGGGGCCTGCCTTGTGTTAGCGAACTTGTCGCCGGGGTTGCCCAGCCCAACGATGAGCTTGCGCACGTGGGCGTATTTGGGCGCCGGTGCAGCGTCAGCGTCCGCGGTCTCCTCGCTAGACGCGCCTCCTTCGTCAGCAGCGGCGGAGCTGGAGAACCCCGAGACCAGCACATTGCCACGGCGACGTACGGACTGCCACCGAGGCCGACACACCCGCATCATCACCATTGCTGCTGGAGTGCTCCGCTTGTGGCCCAAAATGTGTTGGCAAGTCGGTGGCCCAGGGTGTGGACCACAATTTGAGACGAAGCGACATCAATAGTAGCCCTTTGGCTCATCGATGGGTTCGGGATCAAACTCAGAGAAAGCAGGGCTGCCACCTACTGCCGCCAGTCCTGCCTTCGACGCGCCAGGATGCCGCACGTGGTGGAGGATGGAGAGCTCAAGAGTCTGGGCGAGGCGTACGATAGCTCGCTGAAGCTGCTCCTCGTGTGCAGCCTGGAACTGTATCTGTCGCTGATGCTCGTACTGTCCTTCTTCGAGAGTCCGGACGAAGACAAACGCGACACACTGGAGCTGCGCTACGTGTACGTTATGGCGTGGATGCCGCTCATCTGCGGCGCGTGCGTCGTGTACGGGCGGCAGATCTTCGGGAAATACGGTCTGGCGCTGGAGAACTTCGATCGCAATGTGTTCGTGCTCAAGCTCCTGATGTTTGCGGTGGGGTTCGTAGAGCTCGTGATTGACGAAGACATGGAGATCAAGCATGGCCCAGCGCTACAGGTGGCCATTGTCTTCTGTGTGTGCGATGTGCTGCGCTTCTACATGGAGGTATCACGGTTGGTATATGACGACGAGGAGATGGAAGACGAGGTAGATCGACTGGCCAATATGGTCATTGATGCGCTGGAAAGCAACCTGGACGATGAGGAGAGTGCCTTCAAGCACGCGGTGCATGCGGTCATCGAGCAGAACAGAGAGCCCTCTCCGACGCCTAAGGAAGAGATAGAACCAACAAGTCCGCAGGAAGAACCTGCGCTTGAGCCTTCTTCGTCCAGGACTGTCAAGTTCCAAGAGCTGCAGAACGTTTCTCAAGACGAGCATGAGAAGACCACCCACTACGGCACCCTCGAAACGCGAACTAGTCTGTGAGTGTCGCTCCAAGCTGAAGATTACAAGTGAGAAGCTTCAGCCACAGCCATTTTGCCTTCCGGCTCTGGTGGTGAGCCTGGACAGATCGTTTGGCAGCAAGTTGTTGGCAAGTGAACGATCTCCGAGATCGGATCTCGTCTGAAAATGGGTGAAGTGCGATTTGAGGAGCTTCCCTCTCTGCTATTGGTGGAAATACTGCATATCCAAGTCACGTTCCTCGGGCCGATTGGCTATATTAGACTCCTCCGTTCCGCTGGTCAAGCGCTCGCACAAACGCAAACAGACACGTCGGGCTGTCATCGCAAGTGTCAGTCGCCATCACCACCGCTGCCGAGGAAAGTCGAGCGCGAGTGAGATGCAGCGTCACGTGCTTGCGCAGACGCTGCGCCAGGCGAAGCCCTTCTTCCTCATCGCGGGGCCCTGCGTGCTTGAATCCGAGCAGACGGTGATGGCCATTGCCGAGCGGTATGACGCACCTCGCTTCAGCTTTGCGCTCCTCTATACTCTTGCTGCTCACGTCTCACACGCTGTTGCTGCAGCCTGGCGACCATGCAGAGCGCGCTGGAGATCCCCGTGATCTTCAAGGCTAGCTTCGATAAGGCCAACCGCCAGGACCTCAAGAGCTACCGCGGCCCAGGACTCGAGCGCGGGCTGGAGATGCTGCAGCGCGTCAAGCAACACACGGGTCTACCGGTGCTTACGGATGTGCATGAGACGCACCAGGTGGAGCCCGTGGCGGAGGTGGCGGACATTATCCAGATCCCAGCCTTCCTGAGTCGCCAGACAGACTTGCTCGTGGCTGCTGCTCAGTCCGGCCGACTGGTGAATCTTAAGAAAGGCCAAATGCTATCAGCGGAGACCATGCTGCTCGCAGCCAAGAAGGTGGCCACTACGCAGGTGGATTCGGGTACGTTTCGGTTTAGCTTGGGTAGTGTAAGTGCGCGTGGCAGATACTTGTATGCGTGACTGACGCTACGTGCAGATTTCATCCTGACGGAGCGAGGCAGCATGTTCGGCTATGGCGACTTGGTGGTGGATGCGAGGAACCTGCCGAAGCTGCGACGCTCCATGGGCCTTGTGGTCCAGGACGTTACCCACAGGTACTGCAATGGCCTTCTTCGATCCTCCTGGGAATGTAAATCGTTCGCTTCTGCTTCTAACGCTATGCGACTTGCTCGGTTGGACTGTCATCCAGCATTCAACGCCCGAGCGGTGCGCAAGCGGGAGCTACGACAAGCGGCGGTGATCGTGAGTTCATCCCGACGATTGCGCGCATGGCTGCGGCCGTCGGTGTTGACGGGTTCTTCTTCGAGACGCACCCAGACCCAGCTCGCGCGTTGTGCGATGCGGCAACGATGTACCCGCTGGATGATTTGCAACCACTTGTGGAGGAGCTCATGGCAATCGCCAAGGCGTCCAAGGCCCTCGACGCCTAATAGAACAGAACGAACTGACTAGAGCTCCCGCAAACTCTCCTCAACGACCGGTAGTGGGTGGTCCTTGACCCAGAGCCTCCGGAGCATGCGGTTGATCTTACGGTTGAAGCGGTCCGGGCGTAGTTGTTTGGTCTTGGAGCACACCAGACGTCGACTGGGCTTGGGAATCTTCGGCTTCCGCGGTCGACGGACTCGTCCTTGCTTCTCCACACGCTCTTCTGAGGTTTGCGCATCTTCGTCCGTGATCTTGCCCAATACTTTGGCTCGAACGCCGTAGTATTGGTCCATGCTTGAGAGCCGCTTGACCTTCTTGACCATCTCCTGCTTGTATTGCTCTTCCAGAGCTTCAGTAAACGCCCCCTTCCGCACATCTTCCACTTTGATAGCTGGCAGGATGGAGGTTCCGTCTGCGGCTTGCTCGTGTCGTGTATACAGGACCTTGGACGCCTTCGCGAGCTTAGCGAAGTCCGAAATGGCCGCTTTTCGGTGCGCTGCCACATTTACTGCTTTGGGAGCGCCAGGCTTGCTCTCTACAAGCCGATTTGATGCCGTTTCTGGAACAGCTGTGTTGTGGTTGTTCTCTTCTGCCACCGTGGTAGGCATAGTCTGTGGAACGATTGGGCTCGAGATGATGTTCACTGCTGCGACCTTGATACTTGCAGCTCGGATGCGTCGTGGTGCAGGCAGACTGGGTGGCGACGGGACCATGATACCATTAGCAGGTGAAGGGGCAGCTGATGAAGTGACAAGCATGCAGTGAGGTTCACTCTGGCCAAGGCTGTGAGCCTGGCTCAGCATTCGTGCGAGATTGTGGCGGTCTTTGATGGCGGTTTGCGCTTTGGCGGTGATCTCCCCAAGCGTTTTCTTCGGTCGCTTCGCGTGGAGCGCTTTCTCTTTCTTGTCCTCGAGCTTCTTCCTAGACGCGAGCAGCGAGAGACAGGTGGGGTCACCCGTTGTGTGGTCTTTGCTGCCGCACCACCCGCACATGCATTTGCCGTCTTGCATCATGGACTTTGTGGAGCTACAAAGCGCACAACTAGGCTTAGATTGGCGCGAAATACCTCCCGACGTGAAGAATGCATCGTTGAAATGGCTTACATGGTCAGAACGAGTCCCGGATTCGCCAGCGTGAGCTTCACACGCGTCTTGCGCCAATTTTCGCGGGCTTCGGCCAGTTTGCGTAGCTTCGTGTAGGACTCGCGGATGTGGTCCAGTCCGTGAAAGAAGAAGAGTTCTTTCCAGGTCTCACGCTGTAGCAATCAAAGAAAAGTGGATAGCATTTCCGTGCCACATGCGGCGGAAATTGACGTGCATCAAGTGTCAGACAACCTTCGCCAACAAGGTTCCATTGCAGAAGAAGCAACATTTGGCGTGTTCTCCGAGGAACATACATCCATGACCAGCGTTTTCACATCTGTCACTGCAGCACAGCGCCAAATCAATTTGTTGTGAGTGCAACAGCTCCAATGAAAAGGGATGCCCTCACATCCCGTGGTGTACCTGCGAGCAAGTCCGTGTTGCAAGAGGGCTTGCTGAAGAGGATGGGGTACTCCCCGCAAATGTCGTGATCCTGGTACAGGCTGAGTTCGAGCTCCACCCGGCGTTTCTGGTGCAATTCTCGCTGTTTCTTACCCTTGCCATCTCTACTACCGTTGCCACCAAGTCCCTGTTCAGACCGTTTTGCACAGTCTGTCTCAAGCTCTGTGCAGCGCTGCACACCGCCATTCTCGTTCAGGAACTGCAACATGGGCACAGTCTCCTGCACGATACCGGCGTAGATGAAGAAGACAACGTTCGCTTCGGACCCAATGCGTGTCAAGTAGGTGTCCGCGGGGAAATTCAGGTTCCGCATTCGGTTGGACAGACGTGTGAGTTCGCCATGTGGCCAACCATCGAAGAAATATATAGTTTCGAGGAACTCCACCTGCGTAAAATCGAGCTGCGATGAGTTGGTGATGCGAATCAATCGCTGGTACGCGCCGCGTTTGAGACAGATGAAGGACGTGGGTACGTCGCAAGTTATCGTACAGGACCGACGCGCTGTGGGGTCCATAACAGCCAGTTCACCGAAGGTCCCGCCGTCCGTGATGTGCTTGATAAAGGAGCCATACTGCTCCGATGGTGGTCTGTCGTCGTCCTCACTCTCCATTCTCTTGTTGGAGCTTGTCAGTGACAATCTCCGCATCGACGCCGACTTCGGGTAGTTGTCGTCGTCCAGTGCGATGCGTGGCTTGGGCTTTGGGTCGATGAAGAGCGAGACGGAGCCGGTGATGATCACATAGAAGGTGTCACCGTAGTCGCCCTGATAGCACACGACGCCTTGGGGTGGCAACTCCAACAGCGTCATCTCACGACAGATGGTCTTACAGATAATCTCCTGGGCGCCTTGGAAGATCTTGCTCGTGCTACCATTCTTGAGCACCCACTCGTAGAGCGTGTCAATCTCGTGCGCCTCGCGTGATTCGGGGGGCTTTTCAAGGATGCGGTGAATGTTCTTGACCTCTTTCTGTCGCTGACGCATTGGCTCCTCCTCCAAGTGAGACTGCAACTGGCCCTGCAGCTCGTACAAAAACGAGTTGCGGCGCAGAGTTGGGAAGCGCTGCATTGCCGGCGGAGAAACTGTAGCCTTCCACTGTGCTGGTGCCTTGGTGCTGGCACCGCCTTCGTTGTGGTTGTTGCTGCTGGTGCCACCCTTGGGAACCACGCTGTTGGTTCTTTTGGCAGGCATGACTGCACTTGTTCGTGCGCGTGGAGCTGCTCCTCACCCGTCCTTTTCAAGTCCTCGGCTTCAGCTACGCACGTTGGAGAAGCACTGAATTGCAACCGGAAGTTGGGGGCCTCGAATATGGTGGGGAGCCCTAAAAATAGTGCGTTGCGAAGTCATGTGTTGAAGGATATCTCAGTGGATGAAGTAGGAAAACTACTGGCCTCGTGTACATGGTTATGTATCTGCAGCAACGTTTTCAACGACCAGCTGTGCTGATCTTGGAAAGCTAGTTGAGGTTCCACACCTGTGAAAGGAGACGGTGATGCGTGTATCTCCCGCTGTAGCTTTAGGCGTTCAGGACTCTTCAGTGGTGTTGTGTGTCGTGGGGTGATCGATGAGGAAGAGTATTGCGGCTAGCTGTCCACCGTAGGTAAAATCTCCGTTGGCATTCGTGAGGAAGTTGCAGTCCAGCTGGTTGAAGGGCGTAGATCCACCGCGTAGTGGCGATGCTGGCAGAAGCATGTGGGACGGTACTGGCGAATGTGGCGATCGTGGAGACCCTGGGGGTGACAAGGCTCCAGCCCCAGAAAACGAGGCGAAGCGTGCACTGGGGGATCGAAGCAGTCCATGCTGAGGTGACGAAGTCTCCAGACTCTCGCGTCGCAGCGTACCTGCGAAGTTGAGGTTGTACTGCTTGCGGTAGTCCTGGAATTCGAGGTCTGTCTTGTCCACGAGCTGGTTGCTGTATTCGATGGGGTCTTGTTGGAAGAGCTTCGTCATGACGAACTTCAGCAGCGTCTTCTCGAGGTCCACGCCATCACTTCCAAGTGTAGCATCTGGGTCTTTAGCATCTTGTTCGCATGTGTCACTGGGCGATGAGGCTTCGGCCGCCAAGGCAAAGCGTGACCACTGTGCTGAAAACCGCTTCGCCGTCTTCTCGACAACCTAACAAGAAGGATAATACGATAACAACGAGTCAGCACACCAATTTCGTAATTCCCCCAAGCCAGGGACGGACGGAGCTACTTGCATTGCGCTTCTCAACAGGGAGGATCTCCAGGTGAAGCTGGAGCATTGTCTGCGTGATGCTGCGAAGTTGATCGACGCGATTACCGTCACGAAGTGTCTTCAGTGTACTCAGCGCCGGTTTGTAGTACTCAATTGCTCGGTAGCTCTCGCCCATATCCTGGGAGATCTGCCCAAGCTGTAGACGTGACGCCATGACATTCACGTCGTTGGCCGATAGCACTTCCTTGCGAAGACTGAGCCCCATGAGTGCGGTGATGTACGCCGTTTCCGTCGCCTTTCCGCCATTTGCGTGCATCTGCAGGTTGGCGAGAAGATAGCAGCATCCAGCAGCGAAGGTTTTACACAGCGTTGCCTCCTTGGTGGAGTCCTGGAAATGCTTCTCGTATACGGAGAGTGCGTCTTCCAAGACGCCGATGATTTCCTGATGGTTCTCAGGGTTGGTCGCGTACATGAGCATACCTTGTTGACGCCGTACGTCTGCATAAAAAAGGCTTTCTTTGCCGAAGCAATCGCGAACTGGAACCACACAACTCTTGATCGTCGTGATAGCCTTCTCCGTTTCACCCAGGTCGCACAGGATCTCAGCCATCAACACATAGAGATCGCACAGCACAGGATGCTGCAGTCCAAGGTGCCATTGCACTGGCTCAAGTGCTTCCTCGAATTCTCGTTGCACTCCTGGCAGATCACGCGCGAGGTGCTTGAGTTTCATGAGGACACTGAACGCCCGCGCGATACTGGCATGGTTTCTGGGTCCGTCTTCTATCGCCTGCGTGGCCAGCTTCTCTGATTGCTCCCCAAATCCCAGTTTCAGCGAGATCTCGGCGGCAGCCGCGAGTAGAAGACATACTGATGGAGTTCGCTCGTCATCAGGAGCTACGTCAAGTATGGACAACTGAAACATGATGCTCAGGAGGGCATTCTTGCGGTCGTGTGCCGCGAGTGGTGCATCAGTGCAGACCAGTTGCCGCTCACATTCACGTGTTGTTCGGGCCAGAAGCTTGGTAATGGGGGAAATGCTTTCGATGCACTCGAGCGCAAGCGGTTCTGTCACCTTGAAGTCGCAATTCATTAGTTCACCAAGGGAAATGCTGATTTGGGCTTGGATGGCGTGGAAGAGCTGTGGCAAATGGAGCTGGTCTTCGCTGATGATAGCATCTAGAGTCAACACACCCTCGGGCAAATCAAACTTAGCTTGCACTTGGGGCAGTATGCGCTCTTCCCAGAATGTCTTGGTGTCGTCTGTCGAGGTGTCAAAAACAAGGTTGAGGAACTCGGCTGTGATGTGCTTCGCTTCTTCTTGAACTGCGAACTTCGCGAGCACTCTCGTGGTGGCTTCATCCACTTCAAGACAGATATCTTCATCGGTATCCAAATCCGACGTTCCTTCTGCTTTCCGTGGTGTCTTGGCTTGTCTGATGACGGTTGCAACAGCCTCCGGTAGCATGGCACAAAGTGAAGCCTTCAGCTCAGTTTTGCAGGCCCGTGCGACCATTTCCGCTAGCAGCATGCGGCGAACGTGTTTCGTCGATGCCAACTCGTAGCAGAGACCCAAGTAACGCACGTTAATCCCGGCGCCGTGAAGCGCGTGTGTCAACGAACGGCTGTCAGGAACCCGGAATGCTGCGTTTTCCAGATCTGCCACGAATTCCGGGATAATGACGGCCACTAGGCATTCTCGAGCACTAATAGCTGACTGCTGAAGCAGTTGCGCCTCCAGCTGCGATTTTCGGTTCGTGACTTGGTCTGCTGATTTCTCTGTTGCGAGGGGAAGGTGTGTGTTAGAATGGAGTGGTAAATTGACCCCATGCTTCCGAACGAACTCTGGCCGCATCTTGTGCACGACAAACTCCTGCGCAATGACCTCTGGCTCACCGCTGGATACATCTGCCGGAAAGAGGTCTCCAAGGTTTTGGAGAGTAACGGTAGGCATACCGTGACGAAACTCCACGTCGAATCCAGCCCCCCGCGGGAAAAAGCCAGGAATCGTGTCTCCAAGTTCTCGTGGAGATCCGGTTTCTTCAATCGGGTCATGCAAGCTGTCTGTCAGCAGCCCGATTGTGTCGAACATGTCTTTTAGCTGGCAAGTCATCTCTCTGGAATGGCTCTTCAATTGATCCTTCAAACCATGCCTCGTGCTCTTTGTCCTTCCTTGAAGTGATGCGACGACGTATGCGCGGAACCCGAAATGATCCACGATGCATTGGAGGGGCACCTGGAGAGACAACCTACGGTGAGTGTCCATGCCTTCTTTTCTCCCCTCCTGAATCGTGTCATGGATCGCACGAGCTGCACGGAGTTGATGCCCAAACACTTTATGAAGTGCCAGCGCCGACTCCCACTGCTGTTGTTTGTCTTGAGAAGATCCTCGTCGTGATGGTGGCTGGTGTATGTACACCAAGAGACCGCTTCGATGATACTTTCTCAGTCGCATTGGCAGCCCACTCTGCTGAGGTACGTCGTCCGTGGACAGGAACTGGTCTTCATACAAACTCTGGGGTTTGAGGGTCTTCTCGGAGTCGTCTAATGCCATTTCTGCAATGACTTGCTGCACCAGGGCCTCAGCAGCCTCACGAAAGTCTTTGAGCAAGGATGCTACCTCAATTCCGAGGGCGAAGTCATCGTTGGAAGGATCGCCTCTAGTCAGCAATTGGTAATACGCCTCGTTCCAGTCCGCTCGCTCCTGACGACGAAGTTGCACGCTGACAAGAAATGCAGCGTTTGCTTCGCATCCATCACGTGACGGGTGCTTGAGCTGGTGGACATCAGACTCCGAACCGCTTTGGTTGCTACTGCGATCAGCTTGAACTTTCTGAACGCGCAGCATTACTTCTTGAGCACAGTAATAACTTTGTAGCCAGGTCAGCAAACGACACCGAGTAATCACGCCCTGGTGGCCCAGATCCAGCTGCTGCTGCATCAGAGACAGCTCTGACTCGTCGCCAGTCCATCCGATGTGAAGTTTCACAACGCAAAACAAGCAATCTGGTGATGAAAGGAGCTACAGTTCACACAGGCAGATGCAGACTCATATCGACGCAGGGGGTCATGAGGTGCGGTGGGAGGATATAGATCGAAGAAGCCCTCGGAGCCTGCCAACTTCAAGTTTGTCGGTGCGTCTAGGATCAAACTGAGTTATGGTATCAACAATCAGTTGTTAGTAAAGGTGCGAGTCGCATTGAGAGTGCTCCACCTTTGATCTACCTCCGTAAATGCTTCAGCAGCTCGGCGGATTTTCTCGGCAATCCTGTGCAGTACATACTGTGAGCTTAGCCAGTAGATTCCAGCGTTGATGAGTAACACATTTACTGCTTACACTGGAGATATGTGCGAGTCTGCTGGAAGGCAGAGCCGTGCCTGTGCCGATTGAAGCACGCGAAGACAGACACATATCGACAAATGAGCGAGATTAGCGGCCTAGTTTGGGTTGTCCAACCAAAACATATCACGGAAGTTGTTGCTCTCCTTACCGTGAGCGCATACTTCCACTCCTTCCACTCCTTTTCCGATGAGCAGGCAAACACAACGGATTTCAACGCCTTCTCAATGGCCAAGCAACAGAACAGTAAGTGAGAAGCCGGAGCTGGAGAAATGCCTGCCACATTGATGCGTGCTCACCTTTTCCTTCGGGTCCAGCTGGAATGCAAACTTGCGGTTCACTTTTTTCTACAGGTATCGCACCGCACCAAGCACACACGCGCCGCATCATTTACCTCCTTCGTTTTCAAGAAACCGTGCACGTACTCAACCCAGGCGTAGTGGCTCATGCTACCTCTTCCACCGCCACGAAGCGGTAATCCATGAGTTCGAGCGAGCTGCTCTGACGCGAACTAGCAAGCGAGAACACCTGCTGCTCCGCCATAGGGAAGCACTTCAGCAGCGTCCCATCCAAGTGCACCCACTTCTCCGTCCATTTCGTCCCAAATATCCCCGAGCTGAGCTGCGTTGCGCGAATGTGTACCCGGACGGAGCCAAACTTAATCAGCAGCCTCCTTCCACATGCACGCGCCTCCGTCCACGCAACAGGGCCCTACCTTGTGCAACTTGCCGGACTTGGGCTCCATGCTGCGCGTTGCGGACTCGAGCTTGCCGCGTCCGTCCGCTGGCGGTTTCCGCCCGCTCGACTTCAACAGGTCGAGTAATTACGCGTCTCGCGTGAGCGTAAGAATGCTGGTCGGTTCAATTTGGTGTGACCCACCCACCAGCGCGTTTTTGCGCCAATGCGTTGCTGGCAGAATACTGTCACCTGATTGGTGGACTTGGGGGTTGCGCAGCAGATGCCGGTGCGAAGCCACCCCGCACCCGCGGGATCCTGAGCCATTCAGCATTTGACGAGCCGAGCGCGCGAAGCCGAGGGCAGTAACAAGGGGCGGCGACAAGATGGCGGAGCAGGAGGTGACGCTGAGCAAGCAGGAGGTGTTCCAGGCCATGGAGGAGGCCGGCAACCTCAAGTTCTTGGAGCACATCAACCTCTCCAACATGGACAAGTGCACGGAGGAGTCCCCCGCCTACATCTTCTACCTGCGCGGACTGCAGTGCTCGCGCGACCCGCGGCTGGCCTACCACATCTGGGCCAACTACGGCGCGCGTCACCAGTTCCACATCTTCACAGGCCAGCCTAAGAACGACTGCATCAATGGCTCCATCTACCTCTACGTGCCCGATCTGGACGACATGGAGAAGAGCTTGCAGAGCGTCGCGGACGAGCTCAAGGACACCAAATTTAGCGTCGAGCGCATCAACCGCGGCGGCGAGACCACGGCCGAGTATCCACGTGAACAGTGGCACGTGCTGTTTGATACGACCAAGTACGACCACCTCAAGGTGAGCGACCCGTACGGCAACGAGCTGCGTCTGCACGTGACACCGCGCAACTACTGGTCCATCAACCAGTCTCTGGGCAAGACGCTGCCGGTGACGGACAACCGTGACGGCGTGGCGCAGGGCCTGCCCTTCATCTACTACAAGTGCCGTCCGGGAATCGCGCACGGCATCTCGCGCTTTTACGAGCACTACCTGGGCGCCAAGACGGTGGTGACGGAGAAGCCCGACGACGAGGGCAAGTTCCGTACGCACGTGTACTGCGGCCCACTGCAGACCATTGTGTTCGACGAGTGCGAATCTGAGCGCGAGAGCAAGGGCGAGTACGACGGCCACCACCTGTGCATCCACATTGACCGCTTCAAGGAGCTGTATGACCTGGCTTTCAACGAGCAGATGAACTGGAACAATCTGCACTTCTTCGACCGGTGCGACACGTGGAAGGAGGCCAAGCGCGACCAGCAGTACCGCATCCTGCACATGGTGGACCCTGTGGACAAGAAGTTCCTGATGTCCTTTGAGCTGGAGATTCGCTCGGCGCAGCACTTCCGCTACCTCATCCACCGCGACGACGTCACGGAGGAGGAGGAGGCCAACAATGAGGTGCTCCGCAAGAAGAACCTGTAAGTGGTGGATGGGATGCACTTGGTCCGACAGGTGACGACCGCTGCAACAGCGCCCTGATCCAGCCGCACCACCGCAGGAATGACACGATGCACGATGTGAGTTTCCCGTTGAATTTTTGTCTCGGCCTCCCGGTCTTTGCTTGAGGGAAACTTGTCCCTTCTGATCTGCCCCATTGCTCAGTCACCAGTGACTCGTACCATGAACGAGGTTTCCACCGGCAGCGAGAATGACGATCGGTGCGTATTTTCGTCGCTCAAGACAGTCTTGAAACAGAGCTTGCTGATCAGACGCACGGCGGCACTTTTCGTCTTCAGTAGCGCCGAATTCATGCCCAGACACTTGTGAGGGCCTGGATGGAAGGCAGCATCCCTGAAGGCGAGGTAAAAGTCCCGTCCGATAGAACCATGTCGCGCATGGCTTGACGCTCGATAAATGGACCAGACGGATGCAGTCGCAGTCTCTTTCAACGTGGTCTCGAAATTGGCCAGCTTCGGGACGTCTTCTACGGATACAGCTTCGTCCTCTGCGATACAGCAAGTGCAGTAGCTTCGCTTGTAGCTCATGGCGGATCTTGGTCTCAACTGCGGAGTGCTGTCTAAGCAAGTAGGAGAACCAGTTTGTCGCGTTGGCGGTGATCTCCTTTCCAGCGACAACAAACTGCACGGTCGTATCACGTAGGTGTTCAATGTCCACCGTCGAGCTTTTATTTCGGTCGTAACTCCTGCTCTTGGAGGAACTGACGCACCGGCGACATCACCGTGATGCTCACCTCCCGCAGATCCTGTCTCAACCGAGACTCCGACTCGATACCAAGCAGTTGCTGCACCTTCCAGAGCTAATGCAACACCAAGTTGCGCGTCGTGAAGATTTCTAGCGTGCCATCGAACCCCTGCTGAAAGGGATGCTGCTCCCACGAGCACAGACAGCTCAGATCGAGCCCGAAGCCGACCTCCCCTCAGTTCTCGCATGGTGGAGAGGTGGCTAGCCAGTCGACAGTTGTGCAGCCCTTCGGCCCCGTCCGTCGAGAAAACCTCGACTCCAAGTGTAAGGATTGCGCCGCACTTCTTGCGTCTTCGCAGCTTACCACAGGCAAGCGAATCTCTCTTTGTGACCAACATGCCTCTGTCCGAACGGAGAAGCTGGACGCGTCGACCTGGCACACGAATCTGATGCGGCATGCATGGGATTACTCTCACAGCCGAATACAAGATTCAGAGGTGTGCTCTAGGCACTCTAAATCCATTGCTAGTAGCTTATGGGGCCCGAGATTCGACAGCAGAGCTCCTCTGCTGCCAACCAGTATCGCAGTGATACCAGTCTTCTCCTCTAAGTCTCAATCTCACTCTTCAATTTGCCTCGCAACTCAAACATCGCAGCAACCAACACTACAAAATCCAAGCTTTGACTCGCACTACCTCTTCAACCTTCGTCCTTCCTCGCCGCGCCGTGCCCAAAACACAACAACAGGTCTGTCAACAACGTCGCTATCCCGATTGCAGGTGGAATGCCTACCGCTGCGTCTCTACTTGATGCGTTCGAGAATTTCAAGAACAAGGTGTTCGGCAAGGTTGACTTTACGCAAGGATTTGGCAGACGCCCCTGCTCGAAGAAAGTCGGGAAATGTTCGCATTCATCACACCCGATGGTGTCTTCACTCCCAACAGCATCCCACAATGTGCAATGGACTCCGCACTGCACTTCCAGAACCAGGTGCAAACCAAGCTGGCTTCTTGGATCCCGCATTCGGTAATTGTGTGGGTCGACGATGTGTCGCTTTTTGCTCCAACAGTCGAGGAGTTTCTGCAGACGCTTCTCCAGTTTTTCGAGGTCGCGCAACAGACTCGATTCAAGAACATCATGGCGAAGTCTTTACTGTTCGCATGGGAGATACTGTGGTGCGGTTGCTTGGTCTCGGGTGAAGGTGTCCGGCACGATCCCACTCGTGTCGAAGCTTTGGCGAACTTACCCTTGCCGGCTACCGTGGCGGATCTCCAGTATTTCCTTTGTGCTACGAATCAACTACACGGTTTACTACCCGACTACGCACGTGTGATCGCCCCGCTGCAGAACAAATTGAACGGTGAACGCATTCGGATCGCCCGCCCTAACCGGAACGCCTTAAATGTGGCTACGACGTGGTCTGTCAGTAAACGAGCCTCCTACGATGCAGTAAAGGCTTTGGTGGCTGATTCAGCTCGGATGACCTTCCCCGATGCAAATGCTGACCTCCTCCTCTTCACGGACGCTTCTGCCACCGGCTACGGTTTCGTTGTTTCCCAGGTTCGTGAATGGGACGCATCGTGCCAATGGACAAACAGAACCACGAGCTGGTTGTCTGTAATGATGGAACTCCCAAACACTCGGAGCTGAACTGGTTGGTGGCAGAAAAAGAAGCGTTCCCGATCGTTAACGTATGCCAAGATCTACAGTATTTGCGTCTTCGACCGAAGGAGTTTCGACTATACTGCGATCACGCTAATCTGGCCTACATTTTTGCCACGGGGGTTGAGCTGAAGAAACATGTGCGAGACCAACTGCAGCGATGGGCTATGCGACTCTGCGGGGTCCATTACACCACAGAGCACATTTCTGGTGAGCAGAATGTCTGGGCAGACATCATATCCAGTTGGCACATCCGCACGACCATTCACGTTGCAGCAGTATAGATCCGCAGCCATCACGTGGTCTCAGTTTCCTCACTCTCTCGTCTCCGCCCTCTGGCCGACGAGAACTTTGGTTTTCCGTCTCGTGATGACATTGTAGTTGCTCAGGAAGCCGCCTCTACTGAACGCTCTCGGCAGACCAACTTTTCGGTGGAAGAGGATGGAATGCTGACCGCCAACAATCGCATGCGGATCCCTAGTGGAG
This sequence comes from Halophytophthora batemanensis, assembly GCA_023338225.1. Classification (NCBI taxonomy): domain Eukaryota; phylum Oomycota; class Peronosporomycetes; order Peronosporales; family Peronosporaceae; genus Halophytophthora; species Halophytophthora batemanensis. The sequence goes on from JAADYK010000257.1 coordinate 25,962, forward strand.
CACATGATCTGCTAGCCAGAATTTCGTGGTCGCACACGACGGTTCTCAAGGACACCGGGGCCAAGAGCCAATGCTGTTGGCGCTGAAGGACCGCTTTCACGTTTCGAGACTGAAGGCCAAATAGGCAGAATTTGTTCCCCACTGCTTGCTGTGCAAGCACTTTAAGGGGCCTCGTCAAATCCCACGTCCGTATGACCCGCTGCTGAATCCTGCTCAGAGGAACGAGGTTGTGCACTGGGATTCTTTTGACCCTCGGTGAAGGTTTTGGTGATTTGTCGTACCTACTAGTTGTGAACGATGGATTATCCCATTTTTGCGAGCTTTTCCATATGCCGCACCGACTTCATGCATTGTTGCTGAAGAACTGACACTCTGGAACGCACGATATGGTCTACCGGAGACGTTGATCACTGATTAAGGATCACACTTTCGCAACGAGATGATTAAGCATCTGTCAATGCGAGTGAAAGTGGAGTTGAGCTTCACTCCTGACTACTCCCTGTGGTCGAACGGAACTGTCGAACAGTTGAACAAGGGTGTACTACAGGTTTTCAGAGCGCCGCTGATGGAGTATGGATTGAATGCTAGTGAATGGCCCTATTCTTTGCCTTCTGTGCAAGTGAACCTCAGCCACACGCGAGTTCGATCACTAGCATGTCACGCCCCAGTGGAAGTGTTCACAGGACTTCCAGCCTCATCCGCCCTGGAGGTGATCGTGGCGCCTGCAACTTTCGACAGGAACGAGCGTATCGTCAACCTAGACAACACCGCTGACTTCGTTGACCAGCTTCGCACGTCTCTACACTCCATCCACAGGGAAATAACCGATGTTCGAGATTGCCAACGACGTCAGGATATTGCTGCGCATCACGGGACTGCTGTCAATTTTGGCGTTGGTGACTCTGTGCTCTGGTCGAGAGTCGACCAACGCCTGCCAAATTACAAGCTCCTGGGACAGTGGGTTGGTCTGTTCAAGGTCGTCACCGCACTGCCCCACTCATTTGAGATTAAGCACTTAGTGACTGGCCGAAAGTTGGACATACACTCTTCGCGCCTCAAGCTGTACGCGGATGTAGAACTCAACACGACCGCTGAGC